>JAKUCM010004920.1:0-42686 GCA_023374145.1 Lepidium sativum
AAATGTAATCTACATTCCAAAAAAGATAAATACTCATAAAAAACAAACTTTTTGAGCTTTACTAGATGCAAAATCATGGATAATAGTTTCAGAATCATGGATAATAGTTTTAGAATCATGAATTCTCAATAAGTGAAAGGACCTACAAAAAAATTAGGAAAAAACAAAAGGAATAGATGTACCTGACAAAAGAACTGGATTCAAGAGTTTTGATTGTGGAATATTAGAAAAAATGAAAAACAAAAAATTGCAGACACTAAAATGAGAGAAGTGGCAAAGAACAAAGAAAAAAATGATAGGAAGATAAACATGTTTGATTGTGCAAGATGAAGGGTTTATTATAATAATAATAATAATAAAATTTCATTAAATAAAAAAAGTTGGGCCCAGGGCCAGGGGAAGTGCCTAGAATGCCCTTGCTACTAAGCCGGCCCTGCCTATCTCTCTTGGAGGACATCACAAATGATTTTGATTTCTGTATGAAACTAGCTCACGAGGAGAATCTTGTACTTCTACCTGGTAATGGATATAAGTTTTATTCATTCTAGTAATTATATATAAGTGCCATAGAAGAGATATGGGTTGATTTTGGAATACAATGCATGCAGGAGAGGTATTAGGATTGAAAAATTGGGTGCGATTCTCGATCGGAGTGGAGAGATCAATGCTTGAAGATGCTTTCGTGAGGCTCAAAAGCTTCTTCGCTCGCCATGTTAAGACACAACTCACTTAAAAAACCCTTAGCTTTCTATCAGTTTGAATGTTTCTTAATCTTTCTTGTTCACTTTCTTTTCATTTATAATTTTGGTTACTGATTGTGTGCGTATGCTTGTCTGCTGAAACATCGTTTTGGTCAAGTTGAAATATGATTTTATTCAAGGAAAAAGAAGTTAAAACACGATGGCGTGAGCATATACATATACAAATTCCACTGGATTTAATTAATATATATGATGACGAGTTGTGAATAAAGAATATATATATATATATAAGTTCTTCCAAAAAATTACGTTATCTAGGTCTCTGGTTTCATGTAAATTGAAGAAGATTATCACTTGTCAGATTAAGGTATCACCAATTTTCTCACGTTTCAAAAATCATCTACTTCTGTTTTATAATGACAATTCGAACAACGAATATCCCACGTCGACATATTTTGGATTTAATTTACGCATCATCAGTGACAATAATACTTTATTATTAGTTTTAATTTAAAGTTGTAATTCAAAGGAATATAAAAAGTCTGCGACGGCGATTGACAATTTATATCAAACTTAGACAAAGTCTTCCGATTGAGCGGTATAACTCGATCCAAATGTTTCACATTGTTTTTCTCTTCTATAAATACTTTTGTTGGCATCTTCAAATATAAACAATCAGATTCAAAATATATATACAATCTCGCAGTGAATTTATTAACAATGAGCCACCACAACAATCTTGTACTTCCGGTCAACCAAACTGAGAAAGAAGCTGAGACGCAAACGCAAGATGCATCCGGAATCGACATTTGGCGTTTCAGGGGGAGCGACACGGCAGCTAAAGCCTCCAGCGTCACGATGAGAGTCATTGTCTACAAGCTCTTCGATAACTGCAGTGCAGAAGTGAAAAAGACCCTCTTACCCCTTGCTCACGGTGACCCTTCTGTATACCCTTGTTACCGCACCTCCATCCTAGTCGAGAACGCCGTCGTCGATGTCCTTCGGTCCGGCAAGGGTAACTCTTACGGCCCTGCCACGGGACTTCTCCCAGCCAGACAGTAATTTTCTTCTCATTATATCTGTCTCTATGATCCATATGCTCCTACTTCTTTTTGAGTAGAAATTTTCCAAGAGCCTTCGTCCAGTGGTAACTCCAAGGGATATTCCTGGTTCGAGTCCCTTGGCCACTGAATTTAAAAAATAGGGTACTTTCTGCCTTTAGGAAATTATAGACTCGATCCGGACCTCCTAGTTATCAAAAAAAAAGAAATATTATGAATCGATTAATGATGTAATTCAGGGTTTTAATCAAATGATTTGATAATCAGGGCGGTCGCTGATTACGTGAACCGAGACTTGACAAACAAGGTAACGCCTAGCGATGTATTTATGACGGTTGGATGCAACCAAGGGATAGAAGTGGTGATTCAATCGCTGGCTCGACCAAACGCTAACATTCTTCTCCCTCGGCCTAGTTACCCTCACTACGAGGCTCGTGCTGTCTACAGTGGACTTGAGGTCCGCAAGTTCGATCTCCTTCCGGACAAAGAATGGGAGATTAATCTCCAAGGCATTGAAGCCATGGCTGATGAGAACACTGTGGCAATGGTTATCATTAACCCTAATAACCCCTGTGGAAATGTCTACTCTCATGATCATCTCAAGAAGGTCTAATTCATAAATCATAATAATAAGCTTTCACACGAGAGATTCAAAAACTGTTGCTGATGAATGAACCCTTTATAGGTGGCGGAGACTGCTCGGAAGCTGGGAATAATGGTGATCTCCGATGAGGTTTATAGCCAGACAGTCTTTGGAGACAATCCTTTCGTCCCAATGGGAACATTTTCTTCAATAGCTCCGGTTCTCACTTTGGGCGGTATATCGAAAGGATGGATTGTTCCCGGTTGGAGAATGGGTTGGATGGTTTTCAATGATCCCAAAGCAATTTTCAAGTCCACAGGGGTCTGTTTATTAATCCATTATCATCATAACTGTAGCTTGTAGTAAAAGTAATCACTCTGTTTTGGTTTTTTTTTGTGATCAGGTGACACAGTCCATCCAACAGAATCTTGACATAACTCCAGATCCTAACACAATGGTCCAGGTTGCACTTCCCGAGATTCTGGGGAAAGCGAACAAACAGATGTTTGCTAAGAAGAATTTGATACTGAAACAGAACGTTGAGTTAGTCTGTGAGAGGCTCAAGGACATTCCTTGCGTGATCTGCACCAAGAAACCTGAATCATGCACTTACTTACTGGTACCATTAAGCTGAATTTATACTTGTTACAAAATTCTTGATCCATTTGGATGAATCTTAATTTTAACAACAACAAATAAACTGCAGACAAAGTTGGAGCTTCCGTTGTTGGAGAATATAGAAGATGACATGGATTTCTGTATGAAGCTAGCCAAAGAAGAAAACCTCGTCTTACTACCAGGTAAACACCCTATATTAATGCAATCAAATGACTCTTGAAATTGGATTAGTTTCAAGTTTGATGATTGAAGATTGAAACTTGTCCTGAATTTGCAGGATTCGCTTTGGGATTGAAGAATTGGTTAAGGATAACAATCGGAGTAGAAGCTCAGATGCTGGAGGATGCACTTGAAAGGCTCAACGGCTTTTGCAAACGCCATCTTAAGAAAACAGAGGCTTCTTAAGCTAAAGGACAATAGCAAAATCTAAACCAATCATCTATAGAAGCTACACGTAACAAAATAAAGCTGTAATTTTTGTGGTTAAATAATCAATAATCCAAGGAGGGTTTTCTATATCATAGCATTTCAATTACAAAACTCTAAAATCCGATTTATCTGTTTTATTCAAGTATCATGTAGAAAGATCCAATGAACAATGTAGAAGATTATGACAAAAAAACAATGTAGAAGAAAAGGTTTATCTTTACCGTTAAAAGAGACGGACCCACTTTGCCGCCGTCAATATTTAAATAAGCAAAAGAATGGTTTTTTTTTTGCTTTGTCCATCAACGGCTCTTTGATCCACAGTAGCCGGAACAAAGCAGAGTCTCAGATTGTCGGAGTAGAAGATCCCAAAATCTCATCTTCAAGAACCCTAATAAATTCTCTGAGATTCTTCTCATTTAATCACCCCAGATTCGAAATTCAATCCCTTTTTCAAACCCCTTCCCCACTCCCTTCCCACTAACATATAATGGACACAACGTCTCCTTCTCTCCGTTCGAACCTTAAATCCGCATCGCGTTTCGCTCGAACAAGCAACTCTATCGTCAAATCCAACTTATCTCTCGATTTGGTTCTATCGTCTCCGAAGTACAACGATACTCCTTACCCATCACCCGCTTCCCTTTATTCCCCATCTTCTCCTGTTACTCTTCGCGAAATCCTCCTCTTATCTCCTGCTCCTCTCCGTAAATCGAGAACCCGTTTAGCACATCGCTTCGAAATGGAAGCTGCGGAGGTGGCTGCGCCGGAACGACGGTGTAAGACGAAAAGAGGGCAAAATAGTCCTTTGGCTTGTGCCTCGCCGAGGAATTTCCGGAGATCGAGACGAAGGTCGGAAGTTTTGGTAGAAACTAAAGAAGATAAGGAGCCAACTGTTGTCTTAGTCGAAGAGAAAAAGCAAAAACCGAGAAAACAGAAGAAGACCGGTCGATCTAAGATGGAGAAGCACAATTCTGTTCCTCTGTTACCTGCTCCTTGTCCATCCTCAGATCAAAGTAGGTCCTTTCTTTCACAAAGTAACTTCATTTTCTTCCTCTACTTTGAATATTTTCTCAATACAATTATGTGATTCAGATGAAGATATTTGTCAAGGGGATTTGGAGCGGGTAAGAGAGAACATCAACGATTTGATTATGTGGAGAGATGTTGCAAAATCAACACTCTGGTTTGGTTTTGGATGTATCTGTTTCCGATCGTCTTGTTTTGCTAAAGGGTTCAACTTTAGGTAACCTTTTATTTCACAGTCAAGATCTATCATTTTAGCTTCAATCTTCTATCACATTCGTAAGTTCATGATGAAACTTTGTGGTTTTGTGAAGTGTTTTCTCAGTGATCTCATATCTTGGACTTTTGTTTCTTGGAGTATCGTTTTTGTCAAACACTCTTCGCCAAAGGTACAAATTTTTAAGGTCCCAATACATTTGAAAACTAGCTTGTATTGAAGTTTTGATCCATAGGTTACTTTACAGGGTAACGGAACAAAAGCGGAGAGAGCTTCAACTGAGTGAAGAAGATGTAGTACGAATAGCTAGAAGAATGCTTCCCATCACCAATTTAGTGATTTCAAAGACAAGCGAGCTTTTCTCTGGCGAACCAGCAATGACACTCAAAGTAGAATTTACAAAAATTTAGCCATTCTCATTAAATTATTTCCAGCGAATGTGATTTGGCCTTCTTATGCTGAATTTACTTTGTCTTCAGGTGGCACCCTTTGTTCTAATTGGAGCTGAGTTTGGTTACTTAATAACATTCTGGAGGTTATCTGCGTTTGGTATGATTATTGAAACACTAAACATGAACAGATATTAAAGTGTTCTTGTAGTTGTATCTAGTAGAATTGACACAGTATGCATTGATGTTGAAACAGGTTTCTTCCTCAGCTTCACCATTCCAAAGCTATATTCAAGTTATGCGAGTCAGATTCATCAAAAAGGTAAACTTTACTATCAAATATGAGTTTCTCTTTGGATTCAATGATAATGAGGAAAAGAGTTTAACTTTTGTGTAGTTGAAAGTGCACAAAAGAGGATAGTTGAGACTTGGGGAGTTTGCACACACAAGAAGTTTGTAGCAGGCTCTGCAGTTACTGCATTCTGGAACCTCACTACTCTCAGGACCCGTTTTATCGCAGTGTTCATCATAGTGGTAGTAATCAGATACAAACGGCAGAATCTACAGTTAGATTCCGAGGACGAGGAGGAACATACTCACTCGGAGCATCAAGCACAAACTCACTCAGAACAGCAAGAATCACCGGAGGAAAACTCATCGTCAACGCTACCGTCTCCGCCGCAGCCAGCAGGGGAAGAGCAAGCGTTGGTGGTGGTTACAGAAACCGAAACACCGAAGAAACTTAGTTAATAGTGTCTTTTGAGTTTTCACTTATCAAATCGTTACATTTATGTATACAATAAATAGCTTATATGTAATAAATATCTCTGATCAAAAGAAACTACTAGAACATGACACGTGGCAAGTTTATGATACCGAAATGTAGGTGATAACTACTCTCGTCTGTCTGGGTCTTGGGAGAGAGCTTCATCGTCTTTCTTTATAAACCCTAAATTACCTTTTCATTTCCCCGAAAGTTTATCGATCCCACCATTAGGGCGAACGCGAAACCTGGGTTTTGTAGTTTGAGTGATGGCGACGACAGGGACTGCAGCAGTTGCGACGGGAGAATCGACGGTGAAGAGAAAACCGGTATTTGTAAAGGTGGAACAGTTAAAGCCTGGAACCACTGGTCATACATTGACTGTTAAGGTCATTGAGGCTAATACCGTGGTTCCTCTCACCCGGAAGGCTCGTCCGGCGAGTTCTCTGAGTCGGCCCTCTCAGCCCAGTCGAATCGTTGAGTGTCTCATCGGAGACGAAACCGGATGTATTCTCTTCACTGCTCGTAACGATCAAGGTTATTTACACTTTTCTTCTTTTTGCTTTTAGAATATAGAATCGGTATGTAAATAGTTTGTGGAGTGGTAAGACTGATACTTTGTTGTCTCTCGTTTATCACCTCTCTATTTGTTTGAGCAAATGAATATGTAGTCCTATTGGGTGAATGATGCATCAGCTATTATTGGTAATCTTTCTTTGTCAATTTCTGGAAAAGATTACAAAAGGTTTCCTTTTTTTCTGAGAATGAAAATGGAAAAGGAACTACTGTGAAAATTTGCACAAGTCTTGGTATCTCTGCACCATAGCTCCTTGTGCTGTCTTTGTGAAATTGAAAGACTTCTTGGCCTAGATGTTTTTGATAAGTTATTCCTTACATTAGTTGTATTATTTACTTCGATTGACCATTAGTAATAGTGGAATTTCCTTGGTTAGTTGTTCAGTTATGTTTAATTCAATGTTCTACTTCTACATAATCCTGAAACTTTTGTAGCTTTTCCTGCAGAAAAACTAGTATTGTTGTACCAGTTATTGTACATCGATGTGGTAGTGATGAAATTGATGATAGTACCGTTGTTTTTCCATTTGTGTATAGTTGACCTTATGAAGCCAGGGGCAACGGTCATACTGCGCAATTCGAGGATAGACATGTTTAAGGGCACAATGAGGCTAGGGGTTGATAAATGGGGACGCATTGAAGCAACTGAACCTGCATCTTTCACAGTCAAAGAGGATAACAATCTGTCTACTGTTGAATATGAACTGATCAGCGTTAGTGATCAGTGATCCTTTTAGTATGTTTATGGAACTTAACTTCTGAGATTGTTTGGTTTTGATTCTTCTTCCCCGAATGGTCTTTAATTTAGATGATGAATATTGTGATGACTGGTCGAGAGATGCTTCTAGGAATGCTTTCTTTTTACCCTACTACAACATATGGTCAGGATCTTGTTCTGGATAATTATTCAGTCCGTGGTAATGCGATTGCTGCATCTAGGTTGTAAGCTAAAGACCATTGAGAGAAAAAAAAAAAAAAAAAAAAAAGAAGCTTTCGTTCCTAAGTTTGTCTTTATATTCTTGTCTTTTGGTATATCATATCAATCCGTAATTTCCCGTTTTATAAAAGTGGCCCGTACACATAAAAGCCGAAATCGTAGAACCATTAGTTAAGTAGATCTGATTTCATACTCGCTAATCTTTAAAATTAGGACATCACTTAGAAAATCAGCTTTTCAAAAAGAATATGTCAAGTACATGGCGACAGAAAAAACTCGAAATGTTAATAACTTATAGCTTAGAAGGTTACAACACAGCAAAAATGTTTATGTTCCTAACCTTGCCCCACTATACGAATTCATTCCTTTGACGTATCATAATCCCTAATGACTTGTGAAATAAGGAAAGAGGGACACATGGAGAAAGAGTAAATCACTCCACTTCTTTGATGATCCTTCTCTTGCGCAAAGGTTTTGTGATAGTTGTTCCTGGAGCACTGTGTGCTTTCCTTCGGGCTTCTTTTCTCCTCTTTGAATCGTTCATGGCTCGGATCATCCCTATTGCTTTGTATATTGGTTTTGGCAAGTGCCTGTGTCTGTATTTCACATATCCAAAACGTTAACATGTTAATCATAGTTTTCTTTGGCAATCTCCAAAGTAGAAACATGGGAAACGAACAGAGGCTTACCTCACAATGCGCTTGACCTCAGGAAGATGTTTGTACCGGTTCTTCACAGCCTCGTGGTACTCATGCTTCTTTTTTTCTCTGGGAAGAACCTGTGAGACAACGCACCAGTCAGCATGTGAGAATTTTCCATTCCAAACTGAAACTTCAGAAAGTACCAAGTGATACTTCACAATTAAATGTATTATTCAATCCATGGCTTAGCCCGTGCTACTCTTTTTTTTTATCTCAATTCTCTGTTTAATTTTGCACAAAATTCTTAACAAAAAAGGTAGTCTAGTAAGAAAAAGCACAGATTCTTACAACTCCCAATTGCTCTGATGCTTTGGCCTTCCAAAGCCTGAGATTGAAGTCATCACTGCCCGAGATTACATAAGTCGCATCACAGCTATACTTGACACAAAATACCCTACATGAAAGAAAAAAAGCATTAAAATAAAGCAAATAACTTAAATCAACAGAGTGGTGCACCAGAACATCTGAAGGTCAAGTACAAATAGACTTCTTCACTAGAATGTACCTCTGCATCCTCTTTGTGTGGTAGATTTCCCGGCTGTGTCCTCCGTTGTATGGGAAGATTCTCACAGATCGATCATAAGAACCCGTAACAAATTCACGACCAGTTGGTGAGAAATCAATATCCATCCTAGAATATGATAAAATGAGAAAAGTGGTAATGAATTAGGATGATATCCTGTTGAATATTATAATGGATGCTTGGGATTTAGCATTCTTACACTGCAGAAACATGATCTTTATGCACACACTTAGCTTCGTCCAACTTTCTACCGTCAAAACTATAGCAACTGCCATCTTCATTAGCCTATACAGTTTTAGCATAAGACAAAATTATCACAGAAGCAAAAGCGAAATGTTAGCTTCTCTAGTCGGAAAACCCGTAAGATAAAGGTTCACTTTATGATTACTTACAGCTGTAAGGTTCATAGGCTCCATGGGGTTCCATGCAATTGAATTTGTTTTTGTCTGCCAAAAGATAAGCAATTTCACAGAACAAGGTTTCACTTTTAAAGTTTGAAATTTATAAACAAATGGTTACATAGTCTGAGGAATTTCGACTATACCATCATGATAATTTTCCTTGCTGCAGAAGACATGCGGAGATCATAAATGGTTATGCTGCGATCACTGGAAAAAAAAGAAACCCTCTTAAAGTGTTAAAGAAAGCTCTGTCCCTGATAATGACATCACATATACAAGCATAAATAGAAAGCACATACCTAGCAGATGTCGCCAATATATCAGGCTCTCCAGGATTAAATCGGACAGAGATTACAGAGTCAGTACCCCACTGGAAACTCTGAACTGGCTGAGATCTAATAACAAAGCATAAATATAAAGTAGAACCATAAGCACTGTTTATATTTAAGTAAAACAAAAGTAAGTGATTTCTTTAAGCAAGAGTCTGAGTACCTATTATGATTCCATATATCTAGTTGAGCTCCGGCTGTAGCAAAAAGATCACCTTCAAACTGATGATCAACAGCCCTATAAAGGAAAGAATGTTTAACCGCACAAGTTTGTGGACCCAAAGAATCATTAGAAATTGAATGGAGATGGTAAGAAGCCTACCAGAATGCGTTCTTCCAGACATAAACCGCAGATGACTGAATAATAAATGAACTTATAAGGTTGCAGTTATACACGAAAGAGAGCAAGTTCCTCATAATAAAATGTTTCAAAAGAAAATTGAATAAAGAACTACCTCAACGAAATTTTCAGATGAAACGCTAGAATCTTCAAGTGTAGGACGAGGAACATTCCACAAGCGAACACTGTAAAAATTCATTCACATTAGCTTGACAACCTGAAACCTGATCAACAACGGGAAGACTTGGATAATATTCTTCTTATATCTTACGTGCAATCAGTTCCACATGAAACCAATACATTTCCATCTGTTGATGCTGTAAGACCACGGACAGCACCTTGATGACCAGGGAATTGACAAACTGTACGCCTGCTTATTTTAAGTTCCAGCATACATACACCAAAAGCACAGAACATAGAATTTAATACAGGAAAAAGTAAATGACCTACAAATTAATTAAAAAGTGACGTAGATTTAAAGATTTAACCTTGAAGAGATATCCAAAGGCGAATATCTGTAGAGGAGAAAAAAAGAAATACAGTACAAGCCTCAATAACAGCAATAAATACAAACAGCTAGGTATAACAATCGCCATTTCCACTTAGAATGATCTAATTGCTCTAGTGCTCCGACTAATCTATATATATCATCAACGAAACGAAGTAACCACCATATAACTTCTGGTGCAAGTTCATTATGTATTGTTTACTTTACGTAGATCATATCATCACAAAGTTTCCAATAGTTCGAGTAAAGAAGAAGTACATATGTACCTCCATCCATAGAACCGGAGAAAATTCCCTTCAGGTAATTTGGATTCTTTGTCATACATGAGACTCCATCTCGATGACCATCCATTGCTCCAACAAACGGCCTTGCAAATATCTAAGAACAAGAAGAAAAACAAAGACATAGGCACATTTGAGGAATTTAGCCAAACTAATCAATAAATGGGCTTAATGAATCAAAATTAAAACACATTTTTGAAGACATATCATAGTAATACCTTCTCTAATTTGGCAGCTGTGAGAGCTCTCTGGTATTCCACAGCCTTCTCCATCGGTCGAAGACTTGGGTCGAAGTTGTGAAAGACCCTCTGTAATCACACCACGTTTCATGAAATTGATACCAATAAGGAGAGAAATTGAGGCGGGAGTGACAACTAAACACCAATTTTTTGATGTGAGAACAAATTGAATATGCAAATTACCTGAAGATCCTGACTTCTTTCTCGAGTGAATTCATCAACCGATCTCGATATCACCTTAACCTTCATTGCTTATGACTACACAGAGGAATAACAGTATAGAAAGATTGAGAGTTCGAGAGATATGGCTTCAGATTGAAAAACCCTAGCGGAGGGGTTTTGGGAGAAGACGAAGCTAATATGGGCCGATTATCTATAATTTTAGCGATTTTAATTGGGCCGCTTATAAATTTCATTATAGTTTGAAGCCCATAGAATTATTTTTGAAGCTCATAACATTTAATAAGAAGAATTAAACACATTACTAAAGTAATATATATATATGAATTCATCAAGTCTCAAAACGTTTGACAAAAATATCACTCAACACTTACAAATTGGTATTAAATAAAAAATATTCTATGTTAGAAAAATATAGGTTGTTTCCTATCAAAAATAAATTATATGTTAGTTCGTGTTTAATTTTCTTAAATGATTTAATTGATATAAATCTGATCTGAACATATCCGAAGATATATTAAACTAAACTCATATGAATTTTCTGGATATCGAAGATGCACGAGCTTTGAATATATAATTACCCTAGACTTTTAGGATTGTTTTCTTTTTGGTTAAAGAATTGGAATTAGTAGTTTTTTTGTCTAACTGTAAATTATATTGGATCACAACTGCCCGGTCTAATAGCCAAATTTCTACATAATGTAAACGGGGGACTTGATCTCTGATTGTGCAAATGAGCTGCCTTATGTGGACTTACCGTCTGCCACTAGGATAAGAGTCATTTGCGGAATTTTAGTAGTTTGGTAACACAAAACCATCGTATTCCTTCAAATATAAAATTCTTGTGGTTTATCAAAAAAGTAAGTGGTCTTAGAGCATTCACATCAAGGGGTTCTTAATAAGGGGTTCTTAATAATATTTTGATTATAACTAATTATTCTAAGAACCCCACAATTTTTTAAAATTTTTTGGCTCCAATGGTAAGAACTTTCAATGGGTTTCTTAAAAAAAGTTAATGTAAAATGTATACAATTTTTGACATACATTAAAGACATAAAACATACATAATCAACATGCTTCAAATAAAACATCATCTTGAAACCTGATAAAATGCCCAGCATTGAAGTACAAATGTTGCATCAAGTTCCACGTCCATCTTTCACCTGTGAGGATATTCAAGGCAAGTAATAACAAAGAGTCTTCTTAGCAAAAGCAGGCATACGAGACGAAACAGAATACAACAAGATGTAACCATAAGAGACGAAACAACAACCATAAGAGCCAAAACAGAACAGACTACAACAAACACATTTCCATGCATTTAACAGAGATCAACAAACACATTTGACCACAAAAACAAAGAAGAAACAAACACATTTGACCACAAAAACAAAGAAGAAACAAACACATTTAAGAGTTCATCATTTCAGTTATGAGCTTGTCTTTTAAAGCCATTTCCATGTCAGAGAGTGCCTCAGTTTTTGCTAAAAGACTGTCTAATAGCTTATGCTTAGACAGCCTCTCTTTCATGGCTAAGTCCTTCTCTTTGATTTCCCACATTCTCTGAAAGTCCAACAGCATATTTTCCTCTGTTTTCTTGGTAACTGTCTTCTTTGTTTTCGCTTTTGCAGCCTTAACACCACAAGGCCGAGTCAGGTTTTCTTCACATCTAAATGACACTGAAGATGATGATTGTGTTGACCCCTATTCTGTTTGCCTTCTCTTTGGAGTTCCAGTTCCTTCTCTGTGGCACCATTTCTGATCATGCCGAAGTTCAAGCCAAGCCTGTTCAAGTGTGAACTTCTGCTTATGGTCATTGAAGTAAATTTGGGGAGCCACCTTCATGACATCATTGTCATTTTTTCCACTAGCTTTCTGAGACGATGCAGTTTTATAACAACCCACAAACTTGCATACCGAATCATTGATCTTCGACCACCTCTGCTTGCAGTGACTGTCCTCTCTCTTCTGCAAACCGGCAAGCCTAGAACTTGCAGCAAAGTATGCTGCAATCCTCTTCCAGAAGGCTTCTGCCTTCTGCTCATTTCCGACGATAAGATCCTTGCTCTTATTGAGCCAGGCACTAATCAACACCACGTCTTCAGTTGGAGTCCACTTTCTTCTTGATCTCCGATCATCAGCTTCGGTTGGACTATGGCATGTAGTTTCAGAGCACTGAGTACTGAAGACATAAGCTTCAGATTCACCAAGATCGAAAGTGGGTTCAGGGGTTTGAGGAGGTTGTTGTTGTGAACTCAGCAGAGCAATGAACCCAGAGGACTGGGTATATGGATTCACATAATCCATATTTAGTGTCTTTAAGATATTTTATTTCAAGAGTTAAGAACTCAGCAAGCATTGACATATATAAACCACAACCAGCATTAACTCGATTTATCTAACTAACACCTACTAACATTAAAACAAATCAAATCACAATTGTTTACACCAAGCGTTTGCCTTCTAAGTGTTTACAGCAGACATTTAATCAACATCTAATCAACATCAATAAGCCATTTATCACACCCACTTCGGCTAATCAACATCTACAAGCAATTAAACCATTCAACCTAACAAAACCTAACAATTCAACTTAACTAGACACCAACTGATCATAGCACCATAACCAGACAT
Organism: Lepidium sativum; assembly: GCA_023374145.1. Classification (NCBI taxonomy): domain Eukaryota; kingdom Viridiplantae; phylum Streptophyta; class Magnoliopsida; order Brassicales; family Brassicaceae; genus Lepidium; species Lepidium sativum. The sequence goes on from JAKUCM010004920.1 coordinate 13,434, forward strand.
TACCTTGCAGCCACGTATCAACTCCATTGAAGTCTGATTGTCGTACAATTCACCAGCTTCACCAGCCCATTGTCCTCGATTACACATACAGAGAATCAATGGTAAGCAAAAATGTTAACAAATCGAAGATAAAACACAATCAATAGAACCATAAATGTTGTCAAATCGAAGATAAATCACAGAGGTAAACACAGAGGTAGACACATTTACAAATTGAAGATAAAACACATAGATAGACCTTTAATCAGTAATCATAGAGTCGTAATTTTTTTGAATCAAAAATCCCCCAATTTTGGTATACTCCGAAAACCCTAAATTCTCAAAATCAAGTGTGAGAGAAGAAGGAATACGAAACGTACCAGTGTTTGAGAGAGTTTCACGGTCGTCGACATGCATATCTCGGTTGGCGTCTTCCTCGCCTTCGATGCGGCGTCCTCACCTTCGATTTCACCTTCTATGCGTCAATCGCCTCGAGAGAGAAGTGGAACTGCGCAAACGTACGTGTCAGTGAAAATGAGTCTTCCCCGACAGACCCTTATTTTTTTATTTTTTTGCAAAAAAATGGTCAAACCAATGAGACGCCGACACATGTCCGATTCTTAAAAATCCTAAAGGTTCTCGTTTAAGAACCGGTTCCTTCGATTTATAATTTTTTTCTTTAATTTTAATCAATTAAAGGCTAAGAAACTCACCTTTAGACCACCTCAAGAGACCCCAATGGAGGTGGTCTTAGATACACACTAAACACGGAGATGAAATAACAAAAATCAATAAAATTAATGTTGAAAAAACAAAAGTCATGCTTGTTTGTATGAGTACAAACTAACATGTGATATTGACCATCAAACACACATACAAACCACAAGAGCTACCAAACACTGACTTAGTTATTTGGTTATTTATTTTACCTACCAACACTATACATTTCAACCTTCTTACATCAACTAACAATGTATTCAGAGTTTCGCATAATTAGTTATACTAAGACCAGAGACTTAATTATGCGAAACTAACCGTGAATTGGTCATCATGCGGTACTTCATTTAGTCAATTCTTCACTTACGCGTTAACTTTCAATATTTCTAACAAGACTTTTCTGAACAATAATAAACCTATGTTGCTTCGGGTAATATACTATTTAAAATTATCTTCTTAACCACTAGCTAAAGTCAAAATTAACCGTAAAATAAATAAGAAAAATTAACACCCGGTCAAGGTTATAAATTAATCATTGGTATGATTGAAAACAAATTCTGTTTTTAAAAAAGTGAAATTCGTATCAAACCAAAATCATGTTTAAAGATAGTTTTAAAAAATATCAAATACATGTAGTTTAGTAATGGTCATTTTACAAATTTTCAAAATACTAGAATTTAATTCGTTTTTGATATAAAGCAAAAATAAAAAAATCGATTTTAATATATGAATTTTGGGTAAAAGTTAGATATTGTAGATCTCGTTATAATAACAGAGAAAAAAAAAACCATAGTCTATTTTAACATTCTGAACCAGAAATAGTAACACCAAAATGGATAAAAATGGAAATTTACACATGTAAAAAGTGTCATAAGAGCGACCCGTTCAAGTCATAATACTTGGTCAACACGCCAATCATGAGTTAGCGCCGGTAAAACCCGACCTAAGTGATGAATTCGTAACTTATGACTACTTCCTTTTAACTCACTCTATATATAACCTATCCATTCTCATTACTTGATTCCCACATAACAACATCTCCTCATTTTCTTTCCATAACCAAAAAAAAAAACACTTTCTTTCAGTTACGTGTCGGTACAACAAAAAGAACATAAACTAAAATTAATCAAAGATGAGAAAAGGTAGTTGGTCTACTATTTTGATTGTGATGATGATGGTGGCTTTGTTGGTGATAGAACACGTGGTGGTTCCGACCGAAGCAGGGAGGCTTTTAATGGAGAAATCCGGAGATGGAAGAGCGACGATGACGGTGGAGAAGATGAAATCGACGGTGGATTCTTGGTTTCAGCGGTTGGCTTCGGGTCCAAGTTCACGTGGTCAAGGCCATTAGATAACAAAAGCTCCTTCTGGCTCTGAATATATTAAATTAATCTCGTTCATTTATTCCTTTTTTTTTTCTCCTTTTGAAAGGGAAATTTCCAATCTTTAGTGACAGAAACTTTTTCTTTTTGGTTTTGATGTTAAACTCTAAGACCCTAAATATACATGTACATGATTTTACTTTAATGGTTGTTAATTTGCAATAAAATTTGATACTCTGATTTTACAAGAGGATTATTTTGAGGTAGTTGTTGGGAACGCAGATTATGGCCCAGAAGGAGGAAAACGAGTGAGTCGTGCACGCCATATTTGTATATATGTAGCTGCTCGGATTTGGTCATCTTTCAACATTTTATATTACATAGTTTTTCTGCTAAAAAAATCCTAAGGACAGCGAGCGGAGCATTTGCATGTCACAAATTGATATGTATTGGAATTGAGTGCGGACCAAAGCATGAGATTGATGTGCCAAGGCAGCAAATCAAAGAGCCCATAGTCAATATGCCAAAGTCACTTCTTGTTTATTTCACATTAGATAAAATTGAGAAGAAATAAATCTGGTTAAACAGTTAGATATCCACTTTTCCAGTTTTTTCATTTTATTTCAAACTATCATATGTGTTAGGTATTTGTGATATATATAGGATTTTGTCATTGAAAATAATAGATTTAAAAACTTATTAGAGTTGATATTTATGTGCACTAAAAGTTCCTATGCAATGCAATGAAGCCATTTTTCAAAGAAAACTAGAGATTGTGCACATAAATGATAAAACCATTGTGAAAGATATCAAAGGCTCAGTTTCTACAAATGCTCGAACATCTCACCGCTGGATTCACTACAATGAAACCTGTGACCCAAAATCAGAAAATATCTTTAATGGGCTCAGCCCAAATCAATCTATTACTCGCTTAATTATAACATTTTATTTTGACAATCTACTTAACTAGGGTCTATATACAAGAGTAGTGATTTACATAACAATAATGATTCTATTGGATTTTAAATTGATTGGATTTGGACTCAAATCAATTTTTAATTGGAATGATCGACAATAACAACAATAAATTTGACCCGGATTTAAATTCGGACAACATTTATATTAATATGTTACATGTCTTTGTCGACACGGATTTTAGATAAGTCTTCGCAATATTTTGTCTAACTCAACCATATACCAAAAAGGAAATGACATTTAATTATATTTTTATGTTTTAAAATATTATTACTAAAACATAAAAGGGGAAAAGATAAAAATGCAGAAGACAAGAGCCAAGAGGGGTAAGCTGTGATTAGAACACCGTCACCTGTCCGTCAACGGACAGATAGATCGTGATTTCTCGAACCTTCCGCGATATTCTCTACTAAGAACCATCGAAAACCCAAGAAGAAGAAACTAGAGGAGAACAAGCAACCCCAGAAAATACCAAACTTTTGTTTTGTTTATTCTTGTTTAGATTCAGTCTTCGGGTTAAGAAAAAAAAAGGAAAACTGAAGAAGCGAAAGAGAGAAGAAGAAGAAAGTGAGATGGGAGTTGATTATTACAAGGTTTTACAGGTTGATAGAAGTGCAAGCGACGATGACCTTAAGAAAGCTTACAGAAAACTTGCTATGAAATGGCATCCTGACAAGAACCCTAACAACAAAAAAGATGCTGAGGCTAAGTTCAAGCAGATCTCTGAAGCCTATGATGTATGTTTTGTGTCTCAATTTTAAAAAGATGATTGCTTTATACCCAAATCGTCCCCTGAGTTTCTCTAGTTTTGATTTCTAGTCAAAGGTTTTTCCTCCGCATGATTGTGTCGGTGGTTCCAAACTCGTTTGTGATCTTGAATTGAAATGCAATTGGTTGGATTTCACGATTCGATGCTGAGTTGGCTCCTGGTATTCGAGATTTCGTGTTTTGAGTCATTCGAATCATTGTGTAAAGTAAAAGTTGATTGCTTTATCTTTGGGTAACTAGATTATCTGAGTTCACGATCTAGAAACTAATCAAATATAGGAAGTTCTTGAATTTTTTGTTCCTCTGGTGATCTTCTGCTTAATGTTTTATCTGTTGTCTCTAGCTATAGAGAACCACTTGGGCACTCTATACTTTGCAATGGATGCCTAGTCTCTAACTTACGATTATAGGGAGCATACTAAAGTCGCTTACCTTGATTCAGACTTGTATGTAGCTAATGTTGGTAATGGATGTGAGTTGTTTTAGGTTCTTAGCGATCCTCAAAAAAGGGCAGTATACGATCAATACGGTGAGGAAGGGTTAAAAGGGAACGTGCCACCTCCCAATGCTGGTGGTGGAGCCTCCTACTTCTCAACAGGAGATGGATCGTCGTCTTTCAGATTTAACCCGAGAAGTGCCGATGATATATTCGCTGAGTTTTTCGGTTTTTCAACCCCGTTTGCTGGTGGCGGTGGCAGCGGAGGGCAGAGGTTTGCTAGCCGTATGTTTGGTGATGATATGTATGCCTCGTTTGGGGAAGGAGGTGGTGGTGGAGGAGCAATGCATCATCATCATCATCACCATCATGGTGGGGCTAGGAAAGTGGCTCCTATCGAGAACAAGTTGCCTTGTAGCCTTGAAGATCTTTACAAAGGAACCACCAAGAAAATGAAGATCTCTAGGGAGATTGTAGATGTCAGCGGGTAAGTTATCCAACTCAGAAACCATATCGAGTACACTTAAAATGTTTGGTTATCAGCCTTATCTACTAGTCAGCATAAGGCATTGATTTCAAATACAACCTTGATTTCGAGCTTTTGGTTTCTACAAAATTATAAATTGAATTCCTTTATAGAATTTAAAAAGGCATTGATCAATACTGAATTCATAATTCCTCGAGAGCTTTGTTACCTGTTTGGTTTGAGCTAGCCTTAGATATTGTCTTGACAATCTCTAACATCTGTTGTCATCTTTATTCTTCTGCTAAATACAGCAAAGCAATGCAAGTGGAAGAAATTCTGACAATTGGAGTGAAACCTGGATGGAAGAAAGGCACAAAGATCACATTTCCGGAGAAAGGTAATGAGCACCCGGGTGTGATTCCAGCGGATCTTGTCTTCATCATCGATGAGAAACCCCATCCGGTGTTCACTCGTGAGGGCAACGACCTGATTGTCACACAGAAGATCTCTCTAGCTGATGCCTTGACAGGCTACACTGCAAACATAACGACCCTAGATGGTCGTACACTTACAGTCCCTGTGACAAACGTGATCCATCCAGAGTACGAAGAGGTGGTTCCTAAAGAAGGAATGCCACTACAGAAAGATCAGACAAAGAAAGGGAATTTGAGAATTAAGTTCCATATCAAGTTTCCAGCAAGATTAACCACAGAACAGAAAGCTGGGTTTAAGAAGCTTCTTGGGTGATGATAATTAAAGCTCCCATCTTGTGATGTATGGAGATTGGGATTAGTATTCGGTTAAATACGATTTATGGGGAAGTCTCTCCCCCTTCATTAGTTTCCTGTTGTTAAACAAGTCTTCTTTTAAAAGATTAGTACTTTCTTCAGATACAAAAGTTGATTGTACAAAAAGTTCTGTTCTTTTACAAAAGTTTCAGGTTTTTTAGTCTAGAGGTATGGAACTCATTCTTTGGTCAACGGTGATCCGATTCCGTGACGGCGACTGGGTACGGCGAGGAAGAAGCCGCCACATACAACTCCGATGATAAACGGCAAACTGACGAGGATCTCATTGGTTTCTTCAGAAGGAACTGGGAATAAACAACGTGTTACATTCTGATCAGACATCGAGACTGCAAAGAAAACGAGCATTGACATGATAGCATGCACGAAATCTAGAAACTTGAGCTTATACTTTTGCTTCTCCTCTTCCGTTAGAGTTACTGATCCATCATCCATCATGCATAGCCCATTCCATGTCGCTAATCCATACCTAACCTGCAAGGTTTTAGGTCTGATGTTTCGTTCTTTAACATCAAATTGTGAATGGTAAAAGATAAGAGAAAATTGTAAGAGAGTTATGCAATACTTTGCCGTATTGGTCTTTGATGGAATCGGTAAAGGAGACGAGGAAGCAGGACATAGCACAAGCGGAAACGAGGAAACAGGTGAACCAACGACTGGTAATGGTTGGACATTGACCATGATGAGTTAAGACCGGACACAATATTTGAAAAGTCATAACTGAACCGGTCGGGAGCAAAGTTGATAATTGAGCTGTTCCTTTGAATGTTTTCCTTGCCACTCTTTCTACTTTCGACTTTGGTCTTTTTGGTGCTGCTGGTAACGATGATATCAATGTCTGCTTAGACTCCTCCATTACTATGCTCTTTTTGTTATGGCTATTCTGATTTTTGAGAGAATTTGACAAGATTTTATGGGTTCTCTCTTTTTGTTTTTGTGTCTGTGTTCGTTGAGTTGTTATTCAGGTTGCAAGGTTGCTGTTCTGTTCTTCATTTTTTACGTTCTGTTGCAAGTCAAGATTAGCAACAAAAACGTAAAAACCATATACTATTTGAGTAATGGAACAAGAAATATGAGTTTTTCGTAACAGAAACGATTGTTTAATTATAACGCTGCTAAACTTACATTGTATGAAGATATGTAACCAACAAAAATTAATTTTGATAAATTGATTCTATAAAATTTTACAGGTGGGTTTTGTTGGAAAATTTCATATAATCACAATGGATACGAAAGCATCTCTTTGCTCTTTGTTGAAAATCCAAAAGAATTTAGTGGGCCTAGGTGGTTTACGCTTGTAAGCCCACATATAAAATAAAAAGAAAGGCCAAAGCCCACTAAACAACAGAAGACATTTAGAAAAGAAAACTATATATTTCATTTGGCATCATAAGTTTGTAATATACGTGAGAACTCTTGTTTGTAATACTCTTTTCTATTTTATGTTTGATAAAAGAAGATAAGCTAGTTTCGTATTCTTTGAAAACGTGGCTTAATTCTAGTCTGTGTAACGTGTGGTCTATAAACAATGTATTAAATTGGTCTTTGGACGAATTTATTCTTCGGCTAAAAGAGGTTATTGGTTATGATGTGGATGTGCATTTCACTCAGTATAATTTCTAAAAATTAATAAATATCAGTATTTAAAAAAATTATTAATTTATCTATATATTAGTTTAACCAAAAATTAGATTTAATACTACATAATTATATTATTTTATAAATTTATTATAAATCGAGTATTAATTTAAAGAAATTTTACTATAAATACATTTTTGTTAACTCATGAAATTTTATATTTTATAAAAAGAGTTGTAGTAATTTTTTAAGAGGTTGTGCAACCTATAAATAAATTTTCACTTTTAAATATTCAAATTGACCGAAAGCATAAACCTAAACTTATGTAGAGATAATTAACAAACACTACAAGAAAAAAGGTTATTTGCTAGGGAAATTTGCGACACCATAATGGTGTCGCAAAAATGCTATGCCATTGCGACACCCATGCGAGGCCAAAGTGGGCATCGCAATGGCCTAGCAAACTTGCGCTGCCGAAAAAACGTCGCAAGTTTGCGACGTCATTGCAAGTTGTTTGCGACACTTATGCAAGGCCCGTACAAATGTCGCAAACCCATTGCAAACTTGCGACGTTTTCGCGAGACATGTTCTCCATCGCAGGTTTGCTAGATATTTGCGTGGTTTCTGCATGTGCCTTTAGCGACATCGCAAATCCGTAGCAGACCTTTTGAATTTTCCTATAAATATCCCCCACATGACATTGTTTATTTACACCAAGCAATAATTAATAAGAGAGATAATCTAGAGAGAGAAATTTGTGTGTGCAAAAAAATTTAAATAAATTACGATTCGGGAAATAATGACGTCGGAACATGAAGTGTTCACTTTGCGACGATGGATGTATAACAGAAGGGATATGGAGACTGGAGAAGTGACGAAGGAGTTCCGAGATGGGTTGCGGGCATTTATAAATCATGCGGCAAATAACCCACATACTCCAAACGATTGTAACATTTTTTGTCCATGTTTAAAGTGCGGGAACAAGAAATATTTGAATATCGATATGGTAAAAAGACACGTTTATAATAGAGGATTTACTCCAAACTATTATGTCTGGTTTTCACATGGGGAAGGATATAGTATGGGTGGTGAAAGTAGTAATATGGGTGCTCGTGGTAATGATCTAGGGAGTCAAGAATATGCTAATAACAACTATGGTGGTAGTATGTTTAAAAACTACGCTCATCTACAAGGAATATGTCACATGATATGGTTACAGATGCATATCATGGGTATTTTCCTGGTGTTGTTGAAAATATTACGGAAGAATCTAACCTGGAAGCAAAACAACTTTATGATATGCTAGATGCTGCTAATCAACCCATCTATGAGGGATGTAGAGATGGTTTATCTAAACTATCATTAGCATCTAGGCTAATGTCTATTAAAAGTGAAGGAAACATAAGCGAGAGAAGTATGAATCAATTTGCTGATTTGCCTAAAGAGTATTTGCCGCAAGATAATAATTCTGCTGCGAGTTATTATGAAATGCAGAAAGTGGTTGCGGGTCTAGGATTACCATCTGAAATGATAGATGTTTGTAGTGAAAATTGCATGATTTTTTGGAAAGATGATGATAAGCTGCAGGAATGCCGTTTTTGTGGAAAGCCAAGATACCGTGCAACGAACGGAAGGACGCGTATCCCGTACAAACGTATGTGGTACCTTCCAATCACTGATAGGCTGAAACGATTATATCAATCGGAGAGAACCGCATCTGCAATGAGATGGCATGATGAACATAAAGTAAAAGATGGGGAGGTTACACATCCTTCAGATGCAAAGGCGTGAAAACATTTTCAAGCGGTACATTCTGACTTTGCTAAAGAGTCAAGGAATGTATATCTAGGTTTATGCACTGATGGATTTAGCCCATTTGGTTTATCCGGTAGACAATATTCTCTATGGCCTGTCATATTGACACCGTATAATCTTCCACCGGATATGTGCATGAGAAGAGAATATTTGTTTATGGCTATTCTAGTGCCAGGTCCTAGTCATCCGAAGCGTTCCCTCGATGTGTTCTTGCAACCTCTGATACACGAGCTTAAGCAGTTATGGTATAGGGGTATATGCACATTCGATTACGCGCAGAAGCAGAATTTTAACATGCGCGCTGTTTTGTTGTGGACAATAAGTGACTTCCCGGCGTATGGTATGTTATCAGGATGGACGACCCATGGAAGGCTATCTTGTCCATATTGTATGGGTTGGTCAGGTGCATTTCAATTAAAGCATGGGAAGAAATCATGTGGTTTGACTGTCATAGGCGGTTTTTGTCCATGCATCATCCATATAGAAGGAACAAGAAATTGTTCAAGAAAAATAAGGTTGTGCGTGTTTCTCCACCAACATACATGTCAGGCAGTGAAGTATTGGAGCAAATAGATCATTATGGTGCTCAGGAAACATGTGAACGTGGGGGAAATTGGCACGTTGTAGGAAACATGCCTGAGGGATACGGTGAATCTCATAATTGGCACAAGAAGAGTATCTTTTGGGAACTCCCATATTGGAAAGATCACTTGCTACGACACAATCTTGATCCGATGCACATTGTTAAAAACTTTTTTGACGTGATGAATACGATTTTAAATGTACACGAAGTTGCCCTTGGTGGGCCCGTACAATTTAGATGGATGTACCCGTTCGAGAGATTCATGGGCCATCTTAAAAGGAAAGTTAAAAACCAAGCAAAAGTGGAAGGATCGATTGTGGCTGGAAGTCTAATTGAGGAAACATCACATTTCACATCGTATTACTTTAGTACAGCCGTTCAAAGTAAAAGAACCCAAGTAGGACGATACGACGATGGAGGAGTTGCAACATCATATGCAATTGCGGTTCCTGAAATATTTTGTCAGGTAGGGCGGCTTGGTGGGAAAGTAAAGGAAGATTATTGGGAAAATCACACGTACTCTCGTGTAGCTCACACTTACATACTGCGAAATTGTGAAGACGTGGTGCCATTTGAGAGGTATTTTAATAAAATATTTTATATACTATTGTTTATTGATGTACATATAATTCATACGTGATATATCTACAGTGAGTTTGACAACCAGATACGTGAAGCCTTTCCCAACTTGCAAGAAACAGAGTATGACACCTATAAAGAACGTGATTTCGCTGGTTGGCTAAAATACTATGTAAGTATTATTTATATTAAATACATTAACATTTTCAAAAATCATTCCTGCAAAGTTATAAATTTTTATTTTGTAGGTTAAGAACGGATGTTCTGGCAAACCTATGCCTTTATGGTTGCATGAGCTTGTGGATGATCATATTGCCAGAATCGTGACTGCTCCAATGTATTTCACTCGCGGCTATACGTTCCACACGTACGACCATGGTTCCAATAGATCAACGACAAATTATGGAATTCATGTTCCCGGTGAAACTGACTTTTACGACATTTTGAACAAAATTATAGAGGTCACCTTTCCTGGAGTACTTGGATTGCGATGCGTATTGTTCCAATGTCTTTGGTACAATACGACGGCCGGTCGAGGAGTACGCTTTAATAACTTAGGGGTAACAGACGTAAATGGAAACCTGACGTATTCTAAGTTTGACCCGTTTATTCTATCATGTCAGGCAGAACAAGTGTGTTTTATACCATATCCTCGTATAAGGCAAAGGCGTGAGAAGTGGTTTTCTGTTATAAAAGTGAATCCAAGAGGTCGTATAATGGTAGAAGCTGATGATGTTATCATGCAACAAGAAAGATCATCAGAACTTGTTGTAGCTGTTGAGTCGACGGAACAAATCATACACGCAGAACAAGAAGTAGAAGACGTTGTCCCTAATAATACAACCGAAGAGCTTGAAGATTCTGATGACTTCAACGAATCTGAGGAAGACACAGAAGAAGAGGAAGACACCGTTGAAGAATAATTGAAATTTAAATAAGATTTTAGACCTACTATCATTGTAGTTGTTAAACCGAACATTTAGTTGTTTAAATTATTTTTACAAATATGCTAGACTCCTGCAAGAACATTGCGACACCACATTTTGCTACACCCTTGCTATGTAGCATACGAAACATTGCAATTCCGTAGCAAGATCCCCTATAAATAACCCTCCAAGTCAATTCATTTTCACAACTTACCTTTTACGCATAATGACTTGTGAGGCCCCTACCTTCGTCTGAAAATCCCGCAAAATTGAATTTATACTATTTTGCGGGAAATGACATTAGACGAAGGCAGGGGCCTCGTAAATCTTTATTTGTAGAAGAAAAAACCGTAAAAGGTCTCTGGACCTTTTATTATTTTTTTTGAAAAAATTGCTATGCCCTTGCGACATCTAGGGTCTGGATGTCGCAAGGGAGTTGCAAAAATGCTACTCCTTTGCGACATCCAGACCCGATATGTCGCAAGGGTGTAGCATGTTTTCAAATTTCAAATTTGCTACTCTCTTGCGACATCTAGGGTCCGGATGTCGCAAGAGAGTAGCAAGTTTTTCAAAATTTTAAATTAGCTACTCCCTTGCGACGTCCCGCGTCCGTATGTCGCAAGGGAGTAGCAAAATATGAAAACCCTAGGATGTAAATGTAAGTATTTTTTTTTTCATCAATTTTTTAAATTTTAGATCTAGGATGTAATTAGTTAGATTTAGGTATGGAATTTTAGATTTAGGCTCCTATAAGTCGGATCTAGGTATGAAATTTTTTCGGAATTTTTCGGAATTTTTTCGGAATTTTTAGGAATTTTCGGAATTTTCGGAATTTTTCGTAATTTTTTGGAATTTTTGGAATTTGCAGAATTTTTCGGAATTTTTTGGAATTTTTAGGAATTTTTCTAAATTTATTAGATAATTATCGGATTTAGTTAACGGTGTTACAATTATCGGATTTAATTATCTGATTTGTTTTTCCAATTTTTTTCGTGCCACATGTCTAGATCTCATAATCCATACACGCGATATCTATCGGATGTCGGTGAGCACCCTCCGGCGACTCCTGGCTCGGGTTCTAGATCGGTTCCACCGACCCCTGGTGGCAGTTATGGATCTCTCCCGGGGTTTTCGCCTGTTGCTGATACTGGTCATACAGGTCCCGGTGAGCAACAGTATCTGACACCAGACACTACTGCGGGGATGACAATCGAGGACATACTGTCAGATCCGGTGCACAAATTTCTCCCTAATCTTCATCCTAACTGTCCACGGGGGACTTTGTGGTAATATATTTTATTTTTATTTTACAAATATTGCCATTTATTATTCGTAATTTTATAATATATAAAAATATACTAACGTAGGTTCGATGACGACGGAGATTTGCCAACGGCGGTTCGAGAAATCTTTGAACGGGATTTCCAGGAACCGCATGCTAATTTTAGCCAAACTCCTATCCACAACATCGACATATGGTTTAGAACGTTTGCGGTAAAAAAAATTCATTATTTTAATTTATTGTTTATAAGAATTTTACACTTTCATTTATATAATTTTACATTCTTTTTTGTAGCAAAGTTTTCACTGGGAAGTTTCTATTACAGGTCTAGTCCGGAAAGAGTTCAAGGCGGTCTTGCGTAGACGGATGAACGATCAGGTGGGTCGATGGAAGAGTAAGTGGAAGAAGAAGGGCAACGAGGCAATGCCACAATGGTTCAAAGATTCAGTCTGGGAAGGCTTGATTCGCTACTGGGAGGATCCCAAGTCTCAGAAGAAAAGCGCAAGCTGTCGAGCAGCTCGGTTAGCTGGCCCTGATGGGACCAGTCCCCACAAACATTGCTCGGGCAGAACATCGTTCAAAATTCGGGCCCGTAAACTGGTAAATATTTTTACATATAATTTACATTTATTTAAACAATTATTGTCTTAATTTACAATTTTACAGCAAGAGGAATCGGGGGATACGCACCCTGATATCCTTAGCACTCTGTACATCACCAAGCGGAACAAGGCCGGAGTTTTTGTTGACAAAAAATCCGAGAAGCTTTACAACGATGTCACTGCAAAGTTGCAGGAATTGACTCAAGAAGGCGGTGATGAGAGCTCAGCATCCAGGGGATTATCTACGGCGCAAAAGAACGAGATCTACTTTGAGGTAAACTACATTTAAAATTTTTCTTCTAACTTATATTTTTGCTAAATTAAACTAACTTAATATTGTTATTCTTTTATTAGATCGCTCCTCGTAAAAAAGGGAGAATATTTGGAACAGGTTCTCTTGGCTCCAGGATTGAGCAGTGTATCTCACCAGAAGGATTCTCCCAATCATCTGCGGAAACCAGTGACCTGCGGCAAATTGTCGACCGTCAGACCCAAGAGTTGGATCGGACAAACACCGAGATTGCCAAAGCTAAGAAGAAGATCACGACCTATGATCGTTTGTGGTCTATACTCGCCAAGAAGGATCCATAGCTAGCTGATGCATTTGCCGAGATCAATGCTGAAGACGAAGACACCGGATCCGGGTCGGGAAATTTAGACCGCTCAGACGATTTCTGATTTATAAAAAACCTTTTGTAATCTATTTTATTTAAAAATATTTTTAATTTGATTTTTTTTTAATTTTAATTTATTATTTAAAATATTTAAAATATTTTTTTTTATTTTTAATAAATTATAAAGGCGTCGCAAGGTCGTCGCAGGAAATGTTCTCGCAAGGGACTCGCAGGGCGCGCCCTTGCAAGAGAGTCGCAGGCCGCACTCCCGCAAGGCCGTCGCAGGACGCGCCCTTGCAAGGGAGTCGCAGGCCGCGCTCCCGCAAGGCCGTCGCAGGGCGCGCCCTTGCAAGGGAGTCGCAGGGCGTGCTCCCGCAAAACTGTCGCAAGGCTCGCCCTTGCAAGGGAGTCGCAGGTCGAACTCCCGCAAGGGCGTCGCAGGCTTTGCTAGGCCGTGTCGACACGCGGTTATGCTAGACCTTTGCGACATTTTCTTTCCCTCGCAGGCCTTGCGAAGTCTATGCTACAAATCTATGTTTGCGACACGCAAATTGCGACATATATGTGGCCATCGCAAGGGCGTTTCTTTTTGCCTATTGCAATAGCCTTGCAAGGGCTTTGGCTATCGCAAATGGCGTGTTTTTTTGTAGTGGGATCCGAATCCAAATAACAACATTTTTAACGGTATTCGACCCGATCCAATAGTAATAATTAAGTCTCATGCTTTAGTGGATAACCATTGTTAAGTACAGCATATTATGTAAAAATTTCGGGTCCATTAACAATTAGTGATTAAGACAAATATTAGCTACTCTACGTTTTATTATTAATTTGAAGACTTTTTTTGTGTTTCCTTCTCTACGGTCCTTTACTTCCTTTTTTTTTAGTACAATGAATCTACCTATTTTATATTTTGTTTGTTTTTAATTGTGACAAAAATGATTATTGAGTTTTAACAAGTTTTTTTTAAATATATTTAACATATATTCAACGGATCAGATCCAAATATTCGCGGATATTCAGATTTTTTTCGGGTATCCAAGAGTTGAATACTGTATAGTTTGAATCCAAATCCGAATAATAAAAATACGGATCCGGTTATCATAAAAATTCTGGATATCCAACCCGTACCTAGAATTAGTAAGTTGTATCATTATTCATGCTAAACAGAATTTGTAAGTCGGGTCATATTTTAAATAAAAAGTTAAATAATACATGTATTTATATGCAAAGGTACATGTCTAAGATAATAACGTAACCTTTTTATTTGTTTATATCTCAATTAAGTTTCATTGGTTGGATTGGAAGAGAAGGAGTGTCCGAAGATCTGAGCCATTAAGATCAAAAGGAGAAATCTATTTAAGAAGAAGGTTTCCTTGGTTATTTCTCACATCAAAATAATTTGGAACATTTCTAATTTTCTCAAATAGTACTAAAAATGGCTCCTTGGTTAGAGAAGGTCTCTAATGCATCTGGTAAGAATATAATCGTATACATGACTGATGGTAAGGTATTTGATCTTGACCATGCAGAGTCTGTGTCTATTAATGATTATATTACTGCTGACGCATACACCAAGTTTGAAAAAAGTTCTGCAGATGATCAAGGATATCTACTGAAGTACGATGATTACAATATAATGATTAATGATACTCTTGGCAATCATAAGCGCGTTGGAGATAATGCTATTCACACATATCATGGTACAGAGTATGTTAATATAGACATACTTCCAGGTGAAATGAAGATATGGTGCACTTCAAATAATTTAGGGATATATCAATCTGATGGTTATCCAAAATATTATAGTTCTGTTCTTGCAACACATAGGAAAGATGGAGGTATTAACGTCACAGGATTTGAGACTGTAGCCGGAGAGCGTATGGATCATAATCCAGATGTTCAAAAGAAAGAATAAGAAGACAAAGAAGGACAATCCAAAGACTAATTAAGTCATTCGACAAAAAAGTCTTACTTTCCCTTTATATATTTTTATATATTTCTGATTTTGCAAATAATACAGTGGATTTATGTTCTTATCTGTACGGACAAACCCACACTTTCCTTTTCTTGTGTTGTGCTTCCATGTTTGTAGGAGTACTTGAGACTCCATTATATATCATATGAATAAAGGCTGGTTATGTTTTCTTATTGCAATTACTGTTCTTCTCTTCATAAAGCATATTGTTCTGCTAGAAAAGTTTTAAAACAATGTTGAAAATGATCGAAAATTGAATTAGAAAAACAAATAATATTTCGTAACGTACTTGGTTGTTCAAAGATTATTAACCAATGATCATAGTCTAAGTTTTGGACCAACCGAATCAGTCTCAATTTAGCCTTTTCAGACAAAGTACGTTATCTCTAATCTCTAACATAACCAACAGATTTTTCCTTTCAAACTCATACCACCTGTCTGTCCGATCTAATATATGTAGCAGATTGTCATTTAAATCATGTACGTTGTAATACTAAAGTGATTTGAACCTCTCCCTCCTAACTCTTGAACCAATTAATTCACTACACTGACTCACATAGAGATAAGTCACGGACTGATTTTGTTTTTGTAATCATGGGTTAATTAAGTTTAACTTCAGACTTTAATTATAATCTTTAAACAAAATAGTTAGTCAAAGGAATTATACTATCATTTCCTCTAGTCTTAAATTCAGTAATCTTTTGTGGAAAACACTTTCGTGCAACTCCATTCTCCACTTCCCAAACTACTATGAAGTAATATTTCAGTACTGGCAAATTATATCTAAAACTTGGTGTTGCCTCGTCACATCTTTTCTTCCTTAGGAGCGGTCATTCCGCCATATCAGACCCAACTTAGTAATTAATTATATATGTTTATTACGAAGAATGACCCCAACTTAACATATTCTATTTTACATTTAAAAATCCAAACTCACAAATTATTTTTATTAAGAATGACCAAACTTACAAAATGCTTTTAAAGAAAAAATACTACAAATTATTATTTTATACTAAAATTAACACAACTTAAGAAATACTTTTGTTTGCCGATGATAGATGGTTTAGTGATAGTAGTCACTTTACAAATTTTCAGGAATTAGAGTTTGATTTTTCCACGATACAAATGAAAAAGAAAATTATATTTTAAGATATAGACTTTAGCCCTGGGATTTTTTTCATTTAATTATTGTCTGAATAAAAAGAATAAGGCGCACAAAAAACGAGAGGAAGAAATGAGTTTATTTTAAAAGACTGCAAATTATTGTGATTAGTCGTCATATTAAAAATATACATTTATTAAAAACGACCCAGACTTACAAATACTTATACAATAGCTTACCAAGTCGTATTTAAATTATTATCATTTACATATTATATATACTAATTAACAAAAAAACATATTATATACTAAACAACACAATAATAAATTAATAACAATGACAGGGAGACAATTTTTCCTTTTTAATTGTTGAAACTTATTCCGGGTACTATTAATCACATTCCATCTATGCATAGAGTATTAATTTATTGTATACGGGGTGTAATGATCAACAAATATTAGGTAATATTTGAAGTTGTCAATTGAAGCAATGGGAAAGGTCCAAACATCTATGTAAATAAGTTCAAGCGTACAGTGAGAAACAAGTGTATTTTGATAGAATGGTTGTTTGTGAACTTAAATGAGTAAAGAATCCGAACAAGCAAAAATTTTATTTGAAAAAGAAGAAACTGGCAAATTCAAAATGGATACAGAAGCTGGCTGAGTGACTGAGTCTTGAGTATCAAGAATGGAGAGTGTTCATATTGACATGAACTAAGGTGTGGGTTTCAGAGACAGAGACAGTGATCGTCTCGTGAGACGATGTGGGTGATGCAACCATTGATAAGCTTTTGAGAAGAGAAATTTGAAAGTTGAAAACGGTGGCTAGATTTAGGTCAAGGTATCAAAATGCTCTGATATCATGTACGATAATGGGCTGAATGAATTGTATTAAATGATTGTGTTACAGTATATACAGTTACGAAACTAGGTATATACTAATTACTAATTACATATTAACCCAAACCTTAATACTCCTATATCATCCCTACTAATATACAGTCCCCGAAAACATTTTTGAAAAAATACAAAACGATAACAATTTTTGTTAGAAAATCGTTTCCCCTCGTGCTTCTCATGCTTATAAAAAATGACCCAACTTACGATTGTATATAGAAAAACCCAAAACTCAGAATTTATTTTTATTTAGAATGACCAAACATACAAAATGTTTTTGATGAAAAGACTACAAATTATTATTATCAGCCGTGGAGAAAAAAGTATTTTTATAAAAATGTCCCAATATAAAAGCCTGCAAATTATTTTTAAAAGTCGTCAGGACAAAAACATATATATTTATTAAAAAATGACCCAATTTACGAATATTTATACGTTAGCTTATACCAAGTCGTATTTTTGTTGTTGTTGTTAAATACCAAGTCGTATTGTCCTTTAAATTATTCATTTACTCGTATTAATTCCTCGAAGAAATTCCATTATGGAAAACATATTATAAGCGCTTAACACAATAGTAATAAGCAAATGAGACAATTTCTTTTTGTTTTGTTATTACCCCGGGATATACTATTAAAGATCACAAAGCATCTATGTATAATGTATGGTCGTTGTTCCATTTACAGCATTTACAAAACATTTCATAATAATAATATTGACTAGTAATCTCGCTCGATATTCTAATGCAGAAAAATTAGAGAGATCCGGTTTAGTCATTTCCGACAAGTAACCAAGTTCATTCTTTGGATAAGTTGTGCGGCAATGTTCAATTTATCAAATACTAAACTCATGTGCATCATAGGTTGGATGAATCACATATGTCTAGAAGCTCATTTTAATCGCCAGACACGTCATTTGAAGCATAAAACCTGACATGTAATATTTTGTTGTACTTAATAGTTTAATAAATAAAGACTAACGACAAAAAAAAATTATCAGAGAGATTCTAAATATTCGTCGAAATCTTCTCAAGTAGTTAGGATGATCTAGCTAATAATTTTGACATCATGGTTTGATCTCTTCCCATTATATATAGTAGATTGAAAAAATATATTCGAATATGAGTTTTATACTATAGATGGAGCATTTTCGATATAGTGACTGACAAAACAAAATATTTGCCGTTGGATGTAACTGCGTCTTAGATGATATTACCTCTTTGTTCCATTGTCCCAAGTTTCGTCCGTTGGATTAGGAGTGCCTAAATATCTGAGCTGTTAGATGAGAAAGAGATATCTATTTAAGAAGATGCTCCCCTTCATTATTTCACACACAAACAATATTTGAAATAATCATTCTTTTAAATAGTAGATATGGCTCCTTTCTTAGAGAAGGTATTAAATGCATCTGGTAAGAGTCTATTCGTATACATGGCTGATGGTAAGGTATTTGCTCTTGGCAATGGAGACTCTTGGTCAGTTAATGATTTTATTAGTGCTGAAACCTACACGAAGTTTGAAAGAAATTCGGATGATCCTTCTGGATATAAGCTGAAGTACGACGATTACAATATAATGATTAATGATCCTCTTGGTAAGTTTAATCGTTTTGTAGATACTGCTGTTCATACATATTACAGTACAGAGCATGTTAATATAGACATACTCCCAGATGCAATGAAGATCTGGTGCACTTCAAATGATTTAGGGATATATCAATCAGATGGTTATCCAAAATATTATAGTTCTATTCTTGCAAAACATAATGAAGGGGGAGGTATTACAGCCACAGGATTTGAGACTGTAGCTGGAGAGCGTGTGGATCATATTCAAAACAAATAAGGTAAAGATAGAGGAGGACAATCCAAAGACTCTCATTTTTGTTTTATATATATTTCTATTTTTGCAAATAAAACAGTGGCTTTATGTTCTTATCTGTAAGGGCAAATCCACACTTTCTTTTTCTTGCTTTGCGGTTTCAAGTGTGGTAGGAGTTGAGACTCCATTGTAAATCAAAAATAAATAAAAACATATTAATAAAGGCAGGTTATGTTTGCCTATATTGGAAGAGCTGTTTTCTGTCTTCTTAAAGCAAATAGGTTTGCTAGTAAAGTTTTTTATACAATGTTTGCCAAGAGAGAAAATTGAATTAACGAAAATAATAACAAACTTTATAGATTTAGAGATTTTGATCTTTCTTTACTTTTCTATATAAAATTTTCTCCATTTGTATCAATCAAAAATTAATGTAAACAAATCAAATAAATGATGTAATATATCTAATTTTTTGTAGTGGCAAAGGTTAGATCTCTTTCCCCGAATCACCTCAACAACTAGAAAAACAAATATCTTTGATGATTTTTCATGGAAAGCTGTATCGATTCATGGAAACAAAGCACAAAGCCAACGTACCAGGTCTTTATCCTTGTTCAAAGAAGGATCCTGCCCTTTGTTGGTATATTTCCTTAGTATTCCGTAACTTCATGGCTAATAATAACACCTTGGCTGGTTCGGAAACAGAGCACTGACACTTTTTATATAATTTGCAGGTGGCTACTGATGTAGCAGCAGGAGGGCTCGATATCCCTGACGTGGAAGTTGTGATAAACTACAGTTTCCCTTTAACAACAGAGGATTATGTACACAATATCGGGAGGACAGGAAGAGCGGGTAAAAAGGGTGTTGCACACACGTTCTTCACGCAACAGAACAAGGTAAATCTTAAAACACTCTTACAGATTCAGAGAAGCAGCCTTTTCACAGAGTTATTGAGAACTAATTAAGATCATTCATTTGTTATTCTCTTTCTTATAGGGTCTTGCCGGAGAGCTTGTGACTGTTCTCAGATAAGCTTATGTATGCTTTTTTTATGTTATTAGTTGGAGGCAAACAAATAAAAACCAAAAACATATTTGAGTAATTGTTGAGATCATCCAAATTTCTGACTCTATAAGTGTTTTGCTAAAGAGCTTGTGAATGTTCTCTGGGAAGCTACACAAGTTGTGCCTGCTCGATAATGACCTGTAACTTTACATTATGGATTCGAAACCACACGAACCTTTGATCTCTTTACTTAGCTCACAAATCTATAAGACAGTTACTACGAACACCCAAACAAGGCAAACAAATTCAGTCTTTATTCAATAGTACTCGAGTTACAACTCTTGGAAGCACAAAACAGAAAAGGAAACATGGGCTTGTCCTTGAAGATAGGAACAACAAAACCCACACTTATTATTTGCAAAAACAAACAGGAAAACGAGACTTTTTGAGTTTTGAGTCAAATGACTTAATCGGTCTTGCTGGTGTTTTGGGTTGAGCCTTCATCGTCTGCAAGTGAGCATTTCATCACATTGCTGTCTTCTTCTACAACTTCATCACTGCGAGGCTCAAATCCTTTTAAGTGTAAGACCTCCTCCTTCTTTAATTGTAAAAACCACACTTCACTCCCTCTTTCTTACAAAAGTCAACAACAACTGCCTCTTCAAGTAATTTTTTGGTGGCTACACCAAATGCAGAAACTGGCCAGTACTCAATTTAAATCAGTTATATTTGACGAACAATATATTCATGTTAGTATTATATTATTTTTCCGTTAATATTTCATTTTTGGATTGATTCTAAAAAATTAAGAACAAGTGCGAAAAATAATAATTTAGTAACATATTTTTTATATTTTCTAAGACCATCTCTAATGGTTACCTTATTTTTTTAAATTCAAAAATTAAGTTTTCTAAAAGTGAAGAACAAGTTTGCTCCTTATTATTTTGGATTGATTCTGGAAAATTAAGAACAAGAGCGAAAAACAAAATTTAGTAACATAGTCTCTAAGACTATATCTAATGATTGCATTCATTTTTTACTTTAAAAATGTAGTTCTCTGAAAATGAAGGACGGATTTGTTCCAATGATTTTTGATTGATTCTGAAAAATTAAGAACAAGTGCGAAAATCATTATTTAGTAACATATTCTCTAAGACCATCTTCAATAATTCCATTCATTTTTACTTCAAAAATGAAGTTCTCTAAAAGTGAAGAAGAAATTTGCTCCAATGGTTTACTTTATTTCTTACTTCAAATAAATATTTTAATAATATTTTATATCATTTTATTAATGTCTAAGATACCATCCTACTTTTAAATACATATATTTAATATATATATATATATATTAATTTTAAGTAAATAATCAATAACAGAATTAGCAAAATCATAAAATTTTATTGCATACCACAAAAATAGATAAACAAGTGACAAATATACAATGTACTTGTGATAATTATATATTTATAATTTACGTTTTGCTATTTTTTTTTTAAATATGTTCATGTAATTTTTAAAATAATATATATTGTTTAGTTTTATAAATTTTTAGTTATATTTATTAGTAAAAAGTTACTAAATTCATGAAATTATTGTTTTTGACAATGTTTTAGTCTTTTTTATGTTAACCTAAAATTTTATTTAGATATAAAATAATGAAATATTAAAAAAATTAAGAAATCATTTTATAAAAAAATCATATTTAAAAAATGAAAGAAGAAATAAAGATCCTTCAAATTTGAAGAAAAAGTTAATATCTCAAATTTGAAGTGGGATTTCAAGCACCATTGGAGAAGAGTTTTCTTCATATGTAAAGTTTGGAAAAAGATTTTTGAAACACTTTTGGAGATGGTCTAACAAATTATTTGTATTAAGAATAATCCAACTTACATAAATAATTTTTTTAAAAACAGTACAGATTATTCTTCATTAGTTGTCAAGAAACAAACTATCTTAATTAAGAATGACCCAATTTAATTACAAACTAAGATAATAGTCATTCATTTGATTTTAAAGCTGTGTTGATATTTTAAATATTATTTTCTAGATATGTTTTAGATGGCTAAAACTCGAATTGAAATCAAACCAAACTAAAGGAACCAACCCTGATAAAATATTCCAATGGGTGCTAAATGTATGTATGAAAAATTAAACCCAAATACGAACCGAAGCAAAATCAAAAACCAAAATTTAGAGTTTTTCTATCAAATTTTTTTATTGAATTTTTATATAAAAGTATCTCAATTAGATCTATATCAAACTAAATTTTGTCAAGAAAATAAATATAGTAATAAGTCTTAAATCAAAATAACTCATATACCAAATTAGATTAACCAAATCCAACAAAGTACCAGAATATAACATAAATTTATGAACCTAAAAACTCGAATCCAAACCTGAACCGGAACTGAATCAATAACATTATTTGTAACCGATATATTTATTAATTTTGGATGTTGGTCTTATAGGATTAACATAGATTTGATATTATGATCAATTTTAAAGTTGTTATGAATTTTAGGTTAATTTTATCTTGTATAATACATTCAAAATGAAAATATCTTTGCTTTAGTATATAAATATATATAGGTTAGTTCACACACCAAGTCATATGCAAAATATTTTAGAATTTATAAAATTCTTAACTGGAGCAAATAATATATGGCATGTGATGAGATGATGTAATTTAATAAGTCAATAAGGGTTTCGTGCCCTTTTAAGAAAGAAAAAAAGAAAGACGAATTTGTTATAAGTCTGTTGTTGCAAGTCACAAGGAAGGTGGAGGTATTATAAGAACAGGAGTTGATGAGACTGTAGCTGGAGATCTTATAGAAGATGAAGGAGGATCATCCAAAGACTTATTCATTCAGTCATTCCATCAAAAAGTGATCTCACTTTCCTTTTATATATATATTCCTGGTTTTGCAAATAATACAGTGGCTTTATGTTCCTACTTCTTGTAAGGACAAACCCACACTCTCTATTTCTTGCTTTGCGTTTCCATGTTTGTAGGAGTACTTGAGACTCCATTGTAAATTTAAAATAAATTGTATGAATAGAGGTTTGTGTTGTTTTTATTTATTGATAGATTTGTTCTTGTTTTCTTAAAGCAAATAGTTTTTTGTTATCATAGTGTTTCGAGCCGACAATCTATTTCCCCCTCATATGTTCCATATAATACACCACCTTCACAAGAATTTTGGGGGTAGTTATATTTCTTTCCATTTTGAAAGTTTTAATATCTATTTACACCCAAAGTGTAATTTAAATTCTTATTTCTACACGATACTGGGTTGGCTGGTATGAAATATAAAACTGATTGGAATTTCATACCAAACCGTTTTACCTGATACTAAACCGAATCTATAACTAAACTAAAATAAAACTCATGAATTTGTAACCCTAATTTTAATTCCATTACTAGAGTTGTTGGATACGAGCTCACAAAGGCATCTCTTACTCTCAAGAGTTTTATTTGTCGACAACAATGGTCTGTAGCAGCGGTCTAGGCGACGGTATAAGCTCGTTCTCTTCCGAAAACTTCATTTCCAAGATTGCTTTGCCATCCTCAAACACTTCTTTTCTAACAACAGTTCCAAATAATCTAAAATAACTCAAGAATAATAAAATATGCGACTCAACCTACTAAAAATTTTAAAATGCAAAAGATGAAAAAGTCTAGAATAAGAAAATAAAATAAATATTGAGTCCTAATTGATGTTAAATGATGCAAAGAGGTTAATGACATGTAAGCTTAAAAGTTAAAACACATATATCACGTACCCATTATACAAATTTTGTTTATTAAAATTAATCCAATTTCTATTTTTCTGTTGATTAAAATAATAAAAAGATATTACGAATAATATTTTACATATAAAGACTCTCAATTATTTGTATTAAGAATTATCCGACTTACACAAATAGTTTTTTTATATAAAAAGACTAGACAATATTTTGTGTTAGTTTATATTATTGTTTCGTTTATATTTTATTCTTTTTGGTAAACGACTACAAATTACTTTTTATTAGTTGTCAAGTAACTAACTATTTTTATTAAGAATGACCTAACTTACAAATATATATATACGTTAGCACCAAGTCATATTTAAATTATTTTCATTTATTCACATAAATGTAAACAATATTTTATATCATCATTACAATTTTTTTGCCTTGTATTGTAACTATGAATATTAGTAATAATTTGTGGTCTTTTAAATATAATTTTGTTACGAATTTTTTTTGTTACGAATTGTTGTGATTATATTCCGTAACGATTTTTGACAAAATTATTACTATTTTTATTTGTCACGAGTATATTGTGATGTTTTTGTTAATAATATGTATTTGTGATATGTATATTACAATTATTTATAAAATAATATAAATTTATAACAATATATTCATGTTATGACGAAATATGTATAATTATAAATATGTGTAATTATGTTAAAATATTACATATTAATTTTTTTTCGTGATTACTAAGAGTAAATAATTAATGGCATGTGATGAGATGATGTAATCTAATAAGTCAATGAAGGGTTCTATGCCCTTTAACAAAGAACAAAAGAAAGAGGAATTTGTGAGTGAAATCCTTTTATGCAAATTATTTATAAGTTGGATTATTCTTAAAATACGTAATTTTTAAATCGGGTCATATTTATAATAATTATAATACATGTATTTTTATGCACAAGGTACATGTCTTAAATAATATAACCTCTTTATTTTATTTTTTGTCAACTAGCCTACTAGCTTTTAAATCTCTTCCTACCACTCTAGGTAGAGGGTTCAATCGCTGGTGCCTTAAGGATTTGTAAAGTGACTACACCACTGGGCCACCTGTCACTCGACTATAACCTCTTTATTTTCTTGTCTCATTTATGTTTGATCCGTTGGATTAGAAAGATGTGAAATCTATATAAGAAGAAGGTTTCCTTAATTGTTTCTCACATCAAAAAATACTTGAAACGTTTTTTCTGTTCTATATAGTCTATATGGCTCCTTGCATAGTGAAGGCATCAAATCAATCTACTACGCCTCAATACCTTATCACGTGTAATGGTACGATATATCGCCTGCTTCGTGGATGCACTAAAATATTCAATGCTGAACTCAGTGATACAAACGATACGAAGATTCAAATAAGTCGTGATGATGATCGAAGATATCTGCTGAAGTACGATAATACTTACAATGGTAATTACAATATAATGATTAATAATACTCTTGGCAGGAATAAGGGTGTTGCAGATACTGCTATTTGGACATATGATGATGACGAGGAGGTTATTATAGACGTCTTTGATAAAGAAATCAAGATATCGTGCAGGGTAAAAGATTTAAAGGTATATGAACCAGATGGTACGCTCTCAGAAAGTTATAAGTCTGTTCTTGTGAGTCAAAGAGAAGGTGGAGGTATTGATGTCACAGGAGTTGACACTGAAGCTGGAGAGCGTGTGGAAGATGAAGACGAAGGAGGAGCATCCAAAGACTAAGTCATTAGACTATAAAGTCCCTTTTTTTTTTTATATGTATTTATGTTTTTGCAAATAATACAGTTGCTTGTTGTTATTGCATGTAAGGACTTAACCCACACTTTCTTTTTCTTGCTTTGTGTTTTTATGTTTGTAGGAGTACTTGAGACTCTTTTTTTAATTTAAAATAAAACATATGAATAAACTCTTGCCTGTTTTTCTATTGAAATATTTTTGTTCTTGTGTTCTTAAAGCAAATAGTTTTGTTATCAAAGTCTTTGTGTCGACCATCTGTTTCCTCTAGTATGTTCAATAATTTTAGGGGTAGTGATATTTTTTCCATTTTGAAAGTTTAGTATCTATTTACATCCAAAATGTAAGTTAAACTTTTATTTCCACACAAAAATGGTTTAGCTGGTATGAATATAAATCCCATTCGAATTTCATACCAAATCGCTTTACCCGATACAAAACCGAATCTACAATTAAACCAAAAGAAATATTAGGAAATAATATCTCACATCTGTATCCAACAACTCTACTTCCATTACTAGAGTTGTTGGATACAAGCTCACAAACGCCTCTCTTACTAGACGACAACAGTTTATAGCAGGGTTTAGGCACGGGAAGCTCGTTCTCTTCCAAAAACTTCATTTCTAAGATTGCTTTGTCATTTTTTTTTTTTCCGTTAAGCAAAGAGGAGTTTGGGTCAAAGCCCAAACCAACGTCCTGAAGACTAGACGTGGCCCGGGTTTATATATTTGGTGGTCAAATGGATTAACAAGGCAGTTTTCTACTTAAATGTAAACCACTTGACCAATGTAACCATAGTTCTAAATTACCTAAGATGAATGATAAAATATGCGACTTAACATACCTAAAATTCTAAAATAAAAAGATGAAAAAGCTAGAATAGAAAAAAAAAGAGTTTTAAATATGTGAAATGATGAAAAGGATTAAAAACACATATATCACGTACCCGTTTTACAAATTTTGTTTATTAAAATTAACCCAACTTCTATTTTTCTGTTGATTAAAATAATAAAAGATATTACGAATAATATTTTATATAGAAAGACCGAACTCAAAATTTATTTGTATTAAGAATTATCCAACTTACACAAACTTTTTCTTTTTTAAAGACTGCAAAAACATTTTTCATTAGTTGTCCAGAAAAAAATAATTTTATTAAGAATGACCCAACCCACAAATATATATACATTAGCTCACATCAAATCATATTCTAGATATTTTAATTTTCTCATATAAATATAAAAAATATTGTAGATATCATAAAGAGGCAATTAAATTAAGATGAGCAAATAGAAGATGGCATATGATGAGATGATGTAATTGAATAAGTCAATAAAGGGTTTTGAGCCCTTTAACAAAGAAAAAAGGAAAGACGAATTTGTGAGTGAAATCTTTCTTTTTATGCAAAACTATTTGTAATTAAGTTGGATCATTCTTAATAAACATAATTTTTTAATCAGGTCATATTTTTCAAAAAAAAAGTACATGTACATTACGGTCTGATTGACATGCAAAGGTACATGTCTTAATTAAGTATGATCCGTTGGATTAGAAATCTATATAAGAAGAAGGTTCCTTCATTGTTTCTCACATCAAAATACTTGAAACATTTCTTTCTTTCTTACTAAATATAAGTATATATGGCTCCTTTGTTAGTGACGATATCAAATAAATCTAATAAGTCTCGAGACCTGTACATGAGTGATGGTAGGCCGCCACTTCATATTCCTCATGGAACCCCTCCTACGACTGTCAATGGTTATCTGAATGATGAAATTGATATGAAGATTCAAGTCAATCCAGATGATGTTCGAAGATATCTGCTGAAGTACAATAATTACTTACAAAAATAATAACAATATAGTGATTAATGATACTCTTGGCAGGCATAAGGGCGTTGCAGATACTGCCATTTGTACATATTATGAGGAAGAGAATTTTAATATAGATATACTTCCAGATACAATCAAGATCTGGTGCTCTTCAAAATATTTAAGGGTATATCAACCAGATGGTGAACTCTCAGAGTATTGTTATTCTGTTGTTGCAAGTCACAAGAAAGATGGAGGTATTAAAGTCACAGGACTGGACACTGTAGCTGGAGAGTGTATGGATCATATTCAGAAACAAAGAAGATGAAGATGAAGGAGGACTAAAACCAAAAAATAGAAGAAAAAAACGACGAAGGAGGACCATCCAAAGACCAAGTCATTCGACCAAATTGTCTCAATTTCCTTTATATTATATATTTTTGTTTTTGCAAATAATACAGTGGCTTTATGTTTTTTACTGCCTGTAAGGATAAAACCTACACTTTCTTGTTCTTGCTTTGTGCTTCCAAGTATGTTAGGAGTTGAGACTCCATTGTAAATCCAAAATAAATCATATAAATAAAGGCAGGTTGTGTTTGCCTATATATTGGAAGAGTTGTTCTTGAATGATCAAGTCAAATCTAACATTAAGAACAATCTAAATGAAAGGAAAACCTAAAATCTAGCAACCTAAGCACCATTAATCCCTTAACCTACTAAACCTTAATTTATTTTCCAACTACTCACTCATATAATCACTCATAGCAATAAATGAAACAAAA
The DNA here is from genome assembly GCA_023374145.1 of Lepidium sativum. Classification (NCBI taxonomy): domain Eukaryota; kingdom Viridiplantae; phylum Streptophyta; class Magnoliopsida; order Brassicales; family Brassicaceae; genus Lepidium; species Lepidium sativum. Next base: position 41,786 of record JAKUCM010004920.1, read on the forward strand.
GATAAACAAAATGAGAGAAACATAATAGAAAGAGATTAACAAGATAATTAAAGAGAAGAATTACTAGATTAGATGAAGAAATCTCAAGAACCAAAAAGTATTTCCCAAAGCTCTGTCTTTTTACTTATACAAAAACTTCTAAGTGGGCTGCTACAAATATAGGGGTTTTAATGTTTTAAGAAACGAAAAGGATCGATCTGGAACAAACTGAGTCAGATCTAACTCAAAACAGCTCAAAAATAGGTGACATCGGTTGGTCTCAGTGGTCTGTAAACCGATATAAATTCCACAAAACAACAAAAACATGCATTCTCTCCGCAGCGGTCACTGACAGCAGTTGGGAGGCTGGTATGGATGGACAGAAGACTCTTCTTAGTTCAAGCTCATTCTAGAGATCCTTTGCTATCCGATACGAGCTCACAAAGGCCTCCCCTACTCTCCGGTCAATGACAACGGTCTGTAGCAGCGGTCTAGGCCCTGATCAGTGTAAGTTCATTCTTTTCCAAGATATTCATTTTCAAGCTTGTTTTGCGGCTTTTGCTATCCTCAAGCACCTCTTTTCTTACCATAGTTTTACAAACCACTCAAGATGACTCGAGAATGATAAAATATGCGAATGCATCTAAAAATCGAAAACGCAAAAGATGCAAACGACTAGACTAAAAGAAGAATAAATGAGTCCTTAGTAATGTGAAATGATGCAAAATGGTCAATGATGTCTTAGCTTAAACACATCTATCACGTACCCAACTTACAAATTTTGTTTACTAAATTAAATTGATCCAACTTTTATTTTTTTTGTTAATTGAAATCATTATAGACTTATATTTCTTGTTAATTAAAATCATAATAGATATTACAAATACTATTTTATATAGAAAGATTTGAATATGAGTTAGTG
>JAKUCM010004921.1:0-35065 GCA_023374145.1 Lepidium sativum
GGGAAAAAAGGTCAATGGAGACTTTGGTCAAAAAGGGCCATCTAAAGAAAGAAGATATAAAAGCTGTGGGATTCTATGAAGCATGTGCATTGGGAAAGACTCATAGACTCAGTTTTCAGAAGGGAAAACATATCACAAAATGTACATTAGAGTACATCCATTCATATTTATGGGGCTGACAGAACACTACTCCTAGTATGTCAGGTTGTCAATATTTCATTAGCTTTATCAATGCCTATTCAAAGAAAGTATGACTCAGTTTCTCAAGAAAAAGAGTGATGCATTTCAAGCTTTCAAGGAATGGAAAATGCTGATAGAAAACCAAACTGGAAAGAAAATCAAGTGTCTAAGTACTGGCAATAGACTCGAATACTGCAACAGACAGTTTGATGATCTATGCAAAGAAGCAGGAATTAAAAGACACAGAACTTGTGCGTATACACCACAACAAAATGGAGTATCAGAAAGGATGAACAGAACAATAATGGAAAAAGTGAGAAGTATGCTGAATCAGGTCTAGGTGGAGAGTTTTGGGGAGAGGCAGCAAACACAGCGGTTTATATAATAAACAGATCACCAACAGCATCTATTAATTTTGATGGACCAGAGGAAGTGTGGTCAAAGTATAAACCAGAGTACAATCACCTAAGGAGTTTTGAGTGTATAGCTTACGTTCACACTATTCAAGACAAGCTAAGTCCTAGAGCTTTAAAGGGAGTTTTTGTTGGCTACTGAACATAAACTAAGGGCTACATGGTCTGGTTAATCAAACAAGGAAAATTGATAGTAAGCAGAGATGTAGTCTTTAATGAAGATTAGCTGTACAAAGACTCTATTTCAGGAGAACAGAAACCTAAGACTGCTCAAAGAAACAATGAGAGAAAATCTGATAAAAGGGTAACTTTCAGAGTAAACCTAGAGGAAATAATGGGTGAGGAAGATCAACTAAAGGGTATTGTTGGATCAGGTGGAGCAAGTCCAGAGTATGTACCAGAGGGTTTCAGTGAAGAAGAGAGTCTTTTAGACTCTGGAAATTCAGAAAGTGAAGAGACTAATTTGGAAGACTACCTATTAGCTTGAGACAGGAAAAGAAGAGATATATGACCTCCCTCTAGGTTTGAAGAAGCAGACCTAGTTGCCTTTGCACTATCAAGTTCAAAGGAAATGGAACTTGAAGAACCTAAAAACTTTATAGAAGCAATGTAGAGCAAAGACAAAGAAAAATGGAGTAAAGCAGCTGATGAGGAAATGAATTCTCTTATTAGAAATAATACATGGATCCTAGTTGACAAACCTCAAAATAAAAAGGTAATTGGATGCAGAAGGTTATTTAAGTTAAAACTAGGCATACCGGGAATTGAAAAACCAAGATTTAAAAGCAGATTGGTTGCTAAGGGTTATGCTCAGGTTGAAGGAGTAGATTATATTGATATTTTTGCACCAGTAGTTAATCATGTTTCAATTAGGATACTCTTATCTACAGTTTCGAATTGGAACATGGAACTAGAGCAAATGGATGTAAAAACAACTTTTTTACACGGAACATTACAAGAAGAAATCTACATGAATCAACCAGAAGGCTATGAGGTAAAAGGCAAAGAAAGAAAGGTTTGTTTAGTTAAGAAATCACTCTATGGATTAAAGCAGTCACTGAGAGAATGGAATGCAAAGTTCAATGAGTTCATGAGCAAACAACAGTTTTCAAAAGAATGAATATGATCCATGCGTGTACTACAAGGGAAACACAGTTGATGATATGATATATCTTCTCCTATATTTAGATGATATGCTCATTCCATCAACAGAGAAACAGCATATTGTGAATCTAAAGCAAATTCTCAGCAAATAGTTCGAAATAAAAGACCTAGGACCAGCAAGGCGAATACTAGGCATGGACATTTACAGAGACAGAAAGCAGAGCACAATACAGCTGTCACAAGAAAGTTATATCAAGCAAATCCTAAGCACTTTTAACATGAGTGATAGCAGATCAGTTTCTACGCCTATAGGGGTTCAGTTCAACCTAAAGAGCATCTCAACAGGCGAAGAAGAAACTGAGAGAGAAGGCATGGAAGACGTACCTTATACGAGTGCAGTAGGAAGCCTAATGTATGAAATGGTTTGTCCAGACCTTGCGTATTCCATTGGTATTGTCAGTTGGTACATGTCAAAACCAGGAAAAACACACTAGTTAGCAGTCAAATGGATAATGCGATATCTAACAGAAGCATCAAAAATAAGTCTAACATTCAAGAAAGATGCAGATTTCATAATTAAAGGCTACTGTGATGCAGATTTTGCTTCAGACTTAGACAAACGAAGATCAATTTCAGGGTATGTTTTCACTTTAGGAAACAACACAATAAGTTGGAGATCAAGACTTCAAAGAGTGGTGGCATTATCTACAACAGAATATGAGTACATAGCACTATCAGAAGCTAACAACGAAGCAGTGTGGATACAGGGAATATGCAAAGAAATTGAAGCTATGTACGTGGACTATGGAAATATTCTGTGATTCACAAAGCGCTATCTACCTATCGAAGAACAAAATGTGCAGTGAAAGAACAAAGAATATACATGTCAAATACAACTATATCAGAGAAGTGACAGAAGACAAACAGGTTAAGGTCACTAAAATCCACACATCGATTAACCCAGCAGATATGTTTACGAAGGTTATACATGCGGAGAAGTTCAAAGGCTGCATGTAGTCTTTGAGGATGGAAGAAGCCTAAGAGTCGATGTATGAGCTTCCGTCAGGTAGCTCTGATGTCGGAATGCTCAGATTTGTTGAAACCTACGCATATTCAACAAAAATAAAGAAGCTTAAGTTAGTCGCTACCACTAACACAAGGATATTTAAAGAAGAAAAGAAAATCAAGGATCTGGGAGCTTGAATCTATGGTTTAAGACCAAGAATGTGAAAGATCAGAAACTTACATGCAAGGCAGATGAACGGTCGTGTTGGAAGTTGGTCGAGAGTTGCATCAACGAGAAAAGAAAGAGGTCAGATCTAAGAAAGCAAAGGCGGGAAAGAAGAAATCCGACTACTTGCTTCGTAAATCTGAAATATGTAGAAGAAGTTGAAGGGTTTCTTACTTACCGGTTTCCTGTTGCTTGGATTAGACCCACCAGGATTTTTTCCACCGTCGCGATCATCGGAAAAGAAAAAAAAAAGGTTAGGAAAAGAGAAAACGGAACCGTAAGATCTGTCAGAAGATGACAAGATCTTTACATGCGAGAAGGGTTAGGAAAAGAGAAAACCGAACCGTCAGATCTGTCAGGTAATGACAAGATCGTCACATGCATATATCGGAAAGCTAAAAGAAAACACATAAAGGGGAAGAAGCTTACCGGGAAGATGAGCCGTCGCCGGAGAGTATCGGAGCTTTCCACCGTTCTTGAGCTACTCTGAAGGAACATGGTGTTTAATGGAAGTAGAGCTGAGCTCTAGGAGGTTAAGAGTTTCAGAATCGCGTGATACAGAGAGAGGAAGCGGAAGAGTCAAGAAGATGAGAGGAAGAGTTGAGAGAGAATCGCAAAGTTGCTAGGGTTAGCTCGCGAAAGAAATGAAGCGTCAAAGGTGGATAATGTTGGTTTTTCGCTTATTTATGGGTTGTGGGCCGAGCTAACAGCCCATTAAGCAATTATTGTGCTTAACGGGTCTTTGGCCAGCCTTGGCCCAGTTTTTCTTTAGCTCGTTTTGGACATTGGGCCAAGCTTGGCCCAATACCAGAGAAAATGAATCTACCCGTGTTTAAGGCTAGGTTCATCCTTCTTGTTTTCAATTTGCGATTAAGGTTTTTTACAGAGTATCACCATTGTAACAGAGTGAAGCTCTGACTCAAGAACACAGAGATTATAATGGATTCTGGATATCAATCCGAAGAGAGATGTACTCGCCGAACTTCTCGGTGAGGAACTCTATAATTCCCGTGTCTCAAGTTCTTCTCTTTCGCAAACTCTCTTAACTCAAATCCGAACAAATCATCTCGATTTTGATTCGCAATTGAAATCGAGCCATGATATGATCAAATGTTTTAACATTAATTTTCGTATACGGATACTAATTTGTTGGATATTACAAATACATATACGGATTCAGATATTCTTATCCGTTCCAGCTCTATTAGAATGAAGAACTTGCTTTTGACCGTTTCATCCATATTTATTTGGCCGTAGTGAGGAAGTTCTTGAACACGTAAGGTAAACATCTGGAGAAGTTGTTGTCCTCATGAAATCTCAAGTTATTTGAAAGGTTTGGTGTTTTCACACTACCACGCTGGATATTATAAATAGATAGTTGCTCACTCACATAATCATGCAACGCTAAATACTAAACCAGCATATCTAAAGATGTTAGGGGTTTATGAGTTGTGGATTGTGATAGTTGCACTCGTTGTAGTGAGGCTTTGTCAATGGCTCTATCAATGGAGCAATCCAACGGTACTCACTGCAAAACTTCCTCCAGGGTCGATGGGTCTTCCGATCATTGGAGAAACTTTTCAGTTCATGAAGCCTCATGACTGCTTTCAAATCTCCAAATTTGTCAAGGAGAGAGTCCTCAGGTTCTTTTGCTAATTTTCTCTAGCATGCATTAAATTGCCATTCATCTTTAGAAAGCTTAATTAACAATACATTTTCCTTGCTTTGTCATTTTTTTTTTAAATTTCAAAACAGACATGGACCACTATTTCGGACAAGCTTATTTGGAGAGAAATTTATAGTATCGATGGATACTGATTTGAATACTGAGATAGCAAGGACAACTCGTGTTCCTGGTTACACCAAGAGCATAGAACGACTATTTGGAGAAAACAACTTGTTTGTGAAGAGCAAAGAATCTCATAAACATGCCCGAAACTTGACTTTTCAGTTGTTAGGTACACAAGGTTTAAAAGTTAGGATAATGGAAGACATCAGTTTCTTGGCTCGCAAATACATTAAGGAAGGAGCTAAGCATGGTTGCCTTGACGTCAAAGAAGCAGCAAGCAAGGTAAAACTCATGGAAAATATTGCTATCAATTATATAGAATATTTAAGGTCTTTGATCATCTCACAAGTATATATGTATGACACAGATCTTAACTGAATGTCTTGCAAAGAAAGTGATGGGGGAAATGGAACCAGAGGCGGCAAGAAAACTTGCACTCTGTTGGAGATTTTTTCCAAGTGGCTGGTTTCGGTTTCCTTTTAACTTTCCTGGGATGTTTCTCTCTAATATGATGCAGGTAAAATATTCTTACTAACCTTAGTAGCAACATATATCTATATATATATATATATGTATATGCATAAGCTTTGGTGCAATATAATTGAGCCTGTTTCGTGGCAGGCGAAGAAAAGGATGATGAAGCTACTAAAGGAGACAGTGTTGAAGAAGAGAGCATCAGGAGAGGAGTTTGGGGAGTTCTTCAAGCTCATATTTGACGAAAAGGAATCACTGAGCTTAGAGGACGCGATTGAGTACATATATACCTTCTTTCTGATTGCTAATGAAACAGCTCCACGAATTCTTGCAGCTACAATAAAGCTCATAAGTGAAAACCCTAAAGTCAAGCAGGAGCTAGAGAGAGAGCATGATGAAATTTTTAAAGACAGGACTGAGAAGGAGTCTGAGCAGCTAACATGGGAAAACTATAAATCTATGACGTTCACACATATGGTAAGTATGTGCCAATAATATGTAAATGTGATATTCTATATCTCACAAAGACTTTTGTTTTGATTCAGGTAATCAATGAGGCACTTAGGATCACAAGTACAGTGCCTGTAGTGCTTAGAAAACCTGATCAGGACATCCAAATCGGAGATTATACAATTCCAGCTGGTTGGGCTTTCATGGGCTACGCTAGTGTACATTTCAATCCAGAAAAGTACGAGGATCCTTTAGTGTTTAATCCATGGCGTTGGCAGGTGATTATTTAGATATAGTATTACTATTCATTCCCTAATCATATCCAAAACTAATATCTAATATACTATTATGACAGGGAAAAGACTTGGACGCAATAGTTTCCAAAAATTACCTTCCATTTGGCACTGGTTCAAGACTTTGTGTAGGGGCTTACTTTGCTAAGTTCCTGATGGCAATCTTTATCCACAATGTGTTTCAGTACAGGTTTATCTCTATCACCTAAGAACTCATGGTTCAATGAGTGAAAGTATTTACTTACATATATATATTTATGGTTTGCAGGTGGTCAATGAAGGCAGATGTCAAAATAACTCGAAGCTTTCTGATTATGTTTCCTCGTGGATGTGATATTCAAATCTCAGAACGCACCAAAGTTGATAACTCGGTTGGTTATTAGAGTGGCTATATTACATTCGAAGTCGTTTGGTTACTATATTATGTATGGAGTTCCTATATTGTATGGATGCTACAAAAAAAAAAATATATATATATATATATATATTTATGTTTGAATTTCGTCAGTTTTTTATTTTCTAAAAGATTTGGGGTTTTCAATTTTATGGGTTTTTGTAGGGCTTAATGAATCCATGGTTTAATATCTGTCAATTTTCTTTTCTTTCATGTAATAGGGTTCAGTCTTATGTAGACATGTGTAGACAGAAGATCAGAGTATAAAACTATCATTCAATAAAATGTGTTTTGTTATATTCTCTGTTTGAACACCTCTATCTTACTAACATTCACAACTAGATTCGATCAGCTAGTCCTTTTTGGTAAGCCTTTGGACCATGAAAACAAGATCGAGTATATCTTTAAGGGTCAGAATATAAGGTTGTAGTTGCATAGATAGAAGCACAAGACATACCACCATCTCTGAATGATCTTCATGAGAAACTCATGATTTTTCAAAATCAATGTGCTCCAACAACACAGTTGCATTTCCGTGCGTTTGCAAATGTTGCAACCTAAAAAGGCTCTTCGTTTCACTCATGCAATCACTCTCGCCACAACTATAACCGGCTGTACCCGAAAATCCAGCCGATACCAGAGCCAATGCCAAATATATGTGATAGTTTTGGTCATAGTGCTCGACGTTGTTTGCAATACCAACTTGCAGCAAATATCTCTGGTTATGCTTCACCATCACAACCTCGAAACACATGGTAGCCAAGAGAAAACCGGGACTACGCTCTGGATGATGACTTCATGGAGGAGAACATGTCACGGAATCATCCCGATGAGGCAAATGATTTACCAGTATCCCTTGTTGCTCGAGAAATTCATGATCATATCTAATACACCTTGAATGTTAGTTTTGCTAAACATAATCAAAGCACTCATATAAATACCGCTCATGAAACTTTCACTACCGACCTCAACAACATATCACTACATTAACCATATCAAGGTAGTGAAGAGGTTGTTATAACAGATGGTTCTGGTCTTCCCATCTTTCAAACTGGTTCTGCCCTTTTATCAACACCATCTCGTGCTCTACAACTAAATGATAATCTTTATGTCTCGGACTTGCATAAGAATCTAAATTCAGTTCATAAGACGTACAATACTAATCATGTTTCGGTTGAAGTCTTTCCAACATCTTTTCAGGGTGAAGGATCTCAGCATGGCGGCTCGGTTGTACTAAGGCAGAGCTGAACACGATCTGTAACAGTGGCTACACCATTTACCAACCGTTCTCTATGCATCTCCATCACCAAAAGCTACACTTCAGTCTTGGGATTCACGACCAGGACATCTAGCCTTACCTATTTTAAATTTGGTTGTAGCACAATTATCTTTAACCATTTCCAATTCCAATAAAAAAACATTTTTTTTGCTCAGCTTGCCTTCTCATGCGTTGTGACCACCAATGTCAAAATTTATTGGACTGTGAAATCAAACTGTAAGGAATCAAAGGTGAGTGTTGTGTGATCGTAAAGTTAAGTTATATTATAATATATCAGAGGTATATATTTTAACATCTTTAATAATCTTTGGTTTTCATTCTCTAAGTACACATATATGTTGAATTTCACTAAACATTCTTGTTTTATCTATGTTTTTATGTTTCTTCAACAAATAAAAATGAGAGCCACAAAATCATGAATAATACTGATCAGTATTAATAGATTTGTAGAGTATAGCCAAGATCAGTGTATTGAGAAGACTCCAAAAAAACCAGAGGGTTCAAAGTTAAAAGGAGTTTGCAAAGCCTCTCGGTCATAGAGAGGGTCCTCTCCCTTTCTTCTTATCGGCGTTAGGTGAGCTTCACTAGCTTAGCTTATGTTGTAAGATATTCCAACTGATTCAGGGATATATAAGAATCAGTTGGTCATCACTCGGGAGTAGTGGAGGTAATCTTTCTTGGGGTTGTTAGCATTGTTCGTTCCTTCCTTTGTTCATAAGTGAGAATCTCGTTTTCGGGTTAGAGAGGAGAGATTAGAGCGTTAAGGGAAGAAGAGGTTCGATAGCCTTGCTTGTAAGAAAGAGAGAGAGAGAAAGAACTCAAGTTTTGGAGTTCTCGGATTAAGATAATGGATTCTGGAGTTCGAGTTTGAACTCCGGCAAGACTTAGGTTCCGATTTGGAACCGAACTCGTTAAATTGTCTTGTGTCATCTTTAATCTCTTGCTCAATCTCATCAAAGAAGAATGAATCCACACTAAAGATTTCAACAAATTGGTATTAGAGGTTCATCGATACTTCTTTAGGCTCTACATTGAAGTAAATGGGAAGCAAACAAAACAAGAAGATGACAAAGTCAAAATCAAAGATTGCTATCTTCGATGGTTCTGGAGAATATGGTCTTTGGAAGAAGAGGATGATCGCGTACCTCACAGTCGAAGGTTCAAAGGATGTTCTTAAAGCATATACTGAAAAGGATCCAAAAGAAATCGGAGAAATTAAAGCAGAAGATCAGAAGAAAGTCTTGGAAGATGAACAAGCTCGTGCAGACAGAGATGAGAAGGCCATAAACCTAATCTTTCTCGGTGTTGGAGATCAAGTCCTCAGGAAAATCGAGAACTGTACCAACGCTGCAAACACAATCGAGACTCTCGATAAGTTGTTTCTTCCAACCACTTTACCTGATAGGATTTTTTCTCAGTTAGAAGTTTACTCTTTTCAAATGCAAGATTCTAAGTCAATAGATCAAAATTTTGAAGATTTCTTGAAGCTAGTTGCAGATCTTAGGTATTTACAGATTGAGATTGAAGAAGAAACTCAGGCTATTCTTCTTCTGAAATCTCTACCAGAAGTGTAAGATCACCTAAGAGAAACTATAACCTACAACAAGGATAAGCTCAAGGTGGATGATGTAGTTAGTGCTGCAAAGTCCAAAGAAACGAAACTAAAGAAAAATGGAATTAGTTTCAAGTCAAATGGAGAAGGCATATATGTTAGAGGAAGAACATAATCAAAGGGGAACAATACACCAAGAAACAAAGGCAAATCATGGTCAAAATCAAAGGACAAGAAAGCTGTAGAATGTTGGATTTGTGGGAAGTCAGGACACTACAAGAAGCAATGTTACAAGTGGTTAGAAAAGAACAAGGGAAATATGCAAAATCAGCAAAGAGGAGACTCATCACTTGTAGAAGATGACTCAAAGGATCTTGTTGGCTTAGTTGTCTCAGAGGTAAACATATCTCAACAAGATTTTGACACTAATGAATGGATTTTGGATACAGGATGCTCGTTTCACATGACTCCAAATAAGCATCTATTCATGAATTTCAAGGAAACCGCATGAGGAAGGGTCAAAAATGGCAAGAAACATTCTGTAACGTAAAAGGTATTGGCTTAGTGAGATTTAAGAATTATGATGGTTCCACATTTGTTTTGCATGATGTCAGATACATGCCATACATTTCTAGGAATTTAGTTTCCTTATGAACCTTAGAAAGCAAAGGCTGTGATTTTAAATCAAGCCAAGGTATGCTCAAGATCATTAAGGGATGTGCAGTCATAGCCAAAGGAACACGAAGAAACTCACTATACATCCTCCAGGCAACATCAAATATAGGGGAAGCCTGTGCAGCAATGTCTCGCAAAATGATAAGAATAGACATTACACGATCACCTCAACAAATTTGGCATAGCAGAATGGGACATTTAGGACATAAAGGGATACAAGTCTTAGCTAAGAAAGGGTATCTTGAAGGCTGCAAAGACACAACTCTTCCATTCTGTGAAGATTGTGTTATAAGTAAAACACATAAAATCAGTTTCACATCAGGGAAACATGTCACGATGGAGAAACTGGACTATGTACATTCAGACTTACGGGATTCCCCAAATGTTCCCATGAGTCTAGGTAAGTGTCAGTATTTTATCACATTTACTGATGATTACTCTCGAAAAGTTTGGCTTTAAATTCTATGATCAAAGGATCAAGCATTTTATTGAATGGAAAACACAAGTGGAAACTCAAACATAGAGGAGAATTAAAAGACTAAGAAACCGACAATGGTCTTGAATTCTGCAAACAAGAAATTTGAAGGCTACTGCAAGAAAGAAGGAATAAGCAGACACAGAACATGCACTTACACTCTAGAGCAGAATGGGGTTGCAGAGAGAATAAACAGAACCCTTATGAAAAAAGCAAGATGCATGCTCAGTGAAAGTGGTTTGGGAAAGAAATTCTGTGTAGAAGCAACATCAACAGCAAGCTACCTCATCAACAGATCTCCCTCCTCAACCATTGGACTTCAAAGTTCATGAGGAGGTCTTGTCTTCTTCAATGCCGACCTTATCAAACCTTAAAAGATTCAAATGTTCTTGCCTATGTTCACTCCTCGGAAGGGAAATTAGAACAAAGAGCAAAACGTGGTGTATTTGTGGGTTACCCAGAAAGAGTGAAAAGGTACAGAGTATGGCTATTAGAAGAAGAAAAGTGCATCATAAGTAGAAATGTTGTATATCGAGAAGAAATTGTCTACAAATATGTCAAGCTCTCAGATACAAAAGAAACATGTACAAATTCAAATCAGCCTATTACTGACAAGTTTATCAATCTTGACATTACATGAACATGTAACTCTAAGAATGAAGGTGGAGTTAAAACGAAACCAACAGAGAATAAAAGAGAAGAAGTCCAGGAAGACTCATCCACCTTACAAGACAATGAAATTCCAGAAGAATATCATCTTGCTAGGGACAGAGTTCGAAGGATCATTCATCCTCCAACTAGATTTCAAGACTATGACTGCACTGAAGATGCAAGATTCAAGGATCCTTCCTCCTATCAAGAAATGTTATCTGATCCTCATAGCAAGATGTGGCTTGAAGCTGCAGATGAGGAAATGTGTTCCCTGAGGAAGAACAACACATGGGTCTTGACAAATAAACCAAGGAATCAGAGGACCATAGGATGCAAGTGGATCTTCAAGAGGAAATCATGCATTGCAGGAGTAGAAAAAACCAAGACTGAAGGCCAGGCTTGTGGCCAAGGGTTTCACACCCGAAAGAAGGAATCGACTTCACACAAATCTTTGCTCCAGTTCTAAAGCATGTCACCATTAGATATCTAATTTCTGCAGTAGCTCACTTCAATATGAAGCTTCACCAAATGGACGTGAAGACAACTTTCCTTCATGGAAATTTGGAAGAAACAATCTTCATTGATCAACCAGAAAGGTATATTGATAAGAATTATCCAGACAAGGTATGCCTTCTGAAGAAATCCTTGTATGGACTGAAGCAGTCTCCAAAAAATGGGAACAAATGCTCCAATGACTTCATGACTCAAAATTTTTATAATAGAAGCAACTTTGATCACTGCGTTTACTTGAAGAAATCAAAGAACAATGCCATGATCTACTTACTGTTATATGTTGATGACATTCTGCTAGCCTCCACAGATAATCATCAGATCAAAGATCTAAAGGAGCTCCTGAAATCTGAGTTTGAAATGAAAGATTTGGGAGAAGTTAAGAAGATCCTTGGAATGGAAATCACAAGAAAAAGGTAAGAAAGAAAAGCTGAGAATATCTCAGTCAGATTACATAGAAAGAGTACTCGGAACTCACAAGATGGACCAATCGAAGATAGTGTTTACTCTCCTTGGTGCTCATCTCAAGCTAAAGGCATCTACAAAATAAGAATTAAAGGATCAACGTCACTTTATGAGGTATGTCCCCTATCAAAGTCGTTGGAAGCCTCATGTATTCCATGATGGGAACTAGACCAGACCTCGCATATCCTGTGAGCATGGTCAGCAGGTATATGAGTAATCCAATAAAGAACCATTGAATTGCTATAAAAGTGGATTATAAGGTATCTTAAAGGAACCTCGAACATAGGTCTGAGTTATGAGGATAAAAGAGATTTCATTATCAAAGGCTATTGTGACTCTGATTTTGCTGCAGATCTGGACAATAGAAAGTCAATCTCCAGAATTGTGTTCACAGCAGGGGGGAATGTCATCAGTTGGAAGTCAAAGCTTCAAAGCATTGTAGCTCTTTCAATTACAGAGGCTGAGTACATCTTGCTATCAGAAGCGGCCAAGGAAGCCATTTAGCTAAGAGAACTGGCTGCAGAATTCGGCTTTGGTCAAGAATCTGTGGAGATCCATTGCGACTTACAGAGTGCTATTGCACTCGCCAAAAATACAGTGTTTCACAGCAGGACAAACCATATTGCTGTGAAATATCATCATGTAAGAGGATTGATAGAAAAGGGCATTGTTATTGTCAAGAAGATCCCCTCCTGCATCAATCCAGCATATATTTTCACAAAGGTCTTGCCAGTTTACAAGCTGTAGGAAGCTCTTTTGCAGCTTCATGTAGCATCGAACTAAGCCAAGGTTAATTGACTCCACCATGTAACTTATGTGATCTTGCCTAAGGTGGAGATTTGTAGAAATATAGCCAAGATCAGTGTATTGAGAAGACTCCAAGAGAACCAGATGGTTCAAATTTAAAAGGAGTTTGCAAAGCCTCTCGATCATAGAGAGGGTCCTCTCCCTTTCTTCTTATCGGCGTTAGGTGAGCTTCACTAGCTTAGCTTCTGTTGTAAGATGTTCCAACTGATTCAGGGACATATAAGAATCAGTTGGTCATCACTCGAGAGTAGTGGAGGTAATCTTTCTCAGGATTGTTAGCATTGTTCGTTCCTTCCTTTGTTCATAAGTGAGAATCTCGTTTTCGGGTAAGAGAGGAGAGATTATAGTGTTAATGGAAGAAGAGGTTCGATAGCCTTGCTCGTAAGAAAGAGAGAGAGAGAGAGAGAGAAAGAACTCAAGTTTTGGAGTTCTTGGATTAAGATAATGGATTCTGGAGTTCGAGTTTGAACTCCGGCGAGAGGTACGGTTCCGGTTTGGAACCGAACTCGTTAAATCCGCCTTGTGTCATCTTTAATTTCTTGCTCAATCTCATCAAAGAAGAATGAATCCAGACTAAAGATTTCAACAAGATTCTTCCTTTCGCTTTCACGTTGAAAGACTTGAAGATGGAGAATGATATTTCTGTGTAACGATGGAGATGTTTGTGTATATACATGAAGATGACAAAGAAGAGACGACTTGAAACTTCAAAGTAAGTTTATAGAAGACTTGAAGACTCAATGTCACAGATTTGTCTTCTTAAGATAAGTAATTCCAAACCCATCATATGGGCCAAACAATACAGTACAAAGAAGTAATCAGTTGGAAAAGTCTAGCAGTCTCTGGTTGTAAGTCATTTTTCAATTGTTTCTATTTTCATAAGTTAGTTTATAGTGAATATATAGAATAATTAGTAGAGGCAACTTCCTAGCAATAAAATGATTATTTATAGTTTCCCTCAGCTTTTACATCTTATCTAACAAAGAAAATAAAAAGACAAAAGTAACAATTTACCCTATCAATTATTGGCCGCATGGAAACTATAAGCCAGAGTCGGATCTAATCCTATTAGTTTGAAACATTTGAATAAGTCCCCCGATTTTCTTAGGGTTCTCAATTAATGAAAATTCAATTAGTAATTATATGTATATTTGATATCTAGCAAAATTTTGATATAAATGATTAAGTAAAAAGTAGATAACATTTTTGTTCTGAGAATTATTATGAGAATTTCAAAGTAATATGGTGTAAATATTATTTTTAGGGGTCCCAAATTAGTAAAAATGCAATTATATAACTACTTGTACATTCGATTTATAACCAAATTTTGATATATATATATATATATATATACATAAAGAAGATGTTAAGTAAGAAATAACAAATTTATTTTATAAATTTTCAAATTAATATGAAGTAAATACCAAACATTTTATTTTTATTTTAATAGGCCCTAAATATTTCACGTGGCTCTGCCTCTAACCAAACAATAATATCCAAGAAATTAATTGACCTGTTCGTGATTCATCTAGATAAGACCAAATCGGATAATGCGTCTTAGACCTAACCCCAAATGTGTAGGGTCACTTAAAGTCAATTTCTGAGTCTATCTGATGTCTCATTGCACTTAAGTCATTTTAAATTATGGGTTGTTTTATTAAACAAAATTAATTATGCATCCTTTGATGTTATATTGATAATGACTTTCATTGATTGGGGCAATCTAGTCCTGTATTAATTAAGTGTTTTATAATTTGGTTTTTATATAATTTTGTCGTTTAGGAGGGTTGACTACTTGACTTACACGGCATCAGGCCCTTGTGGTCAAGTCTAGCAGTTTTATCATCTCCATCTGGACTTTCTATTTTACTTTACAATTCAGGTTTCAACAATTCTGAATTGTTTCGAGAATAACTTAAAGAAAAGAAAAAAGAAGAATGAAACAAAGAAAATAAAAAGATAGTGAAAACAGATAATAATTGGTAGAAGCAACTTCAGTAAAATTTCGTTTATAGTCTTCCATTAGGTAATACTACTTATCAAACAAAGAAAATGAATAGTCAAAAAGTATGATATTGATTTATGTTGTGGCAGTTAAGAGTGATTATGACTCGTTTTCTCTTATAAAACAGCCATTGTTAGTGACTAGTGTGCAACCTTAAAACCTTATTTTTTCCACAAAAAAAAGTTTAATCCACATCTTTCTAGTTTTTCTGGACATCTGATTATGTGCAAGCTACACAGTTCTCTGTTTCTGTTTCTAACTGTTTGGTTCTTCTCTTATAATTTGAGTTCACTTTACGTGGTTCTAGCCCAGAATCGAACAGGAGCCAAGACTGATCCCGACGAAGGTATGTCTTTGAGCATTTGAAACTATATTCAATCATCATTTGATTTTTGGATATAATTAAAACATAAAAGTTCTTACCAATATTTTAACTAAATATTTATATAATCTTATTTTTAATTTAAAGAGATTAAACTAGTATGTAAAAATTCCAGTGCATATCTTTTGTTTTTATAAAAATATAATATTTATAATATTAATAACTAAGATAGATTTGTACTATATGAGCATATATATGATTTAAACAAACACGAGTTACAAAATAATAAATAAAGTAACAACAATATGTATGAGTCACTTAATATCAAACACTTTTGAAATAAAGTCTTTATATAGGATTAACAATTATTAGTTAGGTGGTAATTAGACTAAGCCTAGAGATAATAATCGGTCGTTGTGGTTGTTAAATTCCCTTAGCGGGTGCCTTGAACTCCATCTTTGCGGCTTGGGCTATCAAGGAGACAAGTAAATGGAACATCAGCGGCGAACTTTGTTCCGGCGCTGCGGTTGATGACACTGTCACCACCGACGCCTACAACCCTTTTATCAAATGTGACTGTAGTTTCGTTAACTCTACAATCTGCCGCATCACTGCTCTGTACGTTTCGGTTTCTTTTTTTTGTTAACCAAGGAGGAGTCTGGATCGAATCTCAAACTAACTTCCCTCATTGTTTCCTCATTTTCTACACCTCTGTAATTCTTCATTCTCATTTTGGTTAATGATGTCCTCACAGAAGGGTTTATGCGATGCATATTGAAGGACCTATACCTCAAGGGATCTGGACTTTGAAGTACCTCACATATCTGTATACAATGAACTTACCCATCTATTTTTTTTTTCTTTACAACTGATGAACATATATTAAGACTGTAATAATGCATCTAATGGACTTGAAACTCACATTCTTTCAGGAACCTAGATCAAAATTATCTAACAGGCTCCCTACCCCCTGCAATTGGAAATCTGACTCGATTGCAATATTTGTAAAAGACTTGGGAACCTTCTTCCTTTTTCCCTTTTTCTAAATGTTTAATTAACAATTCCTTGAATTGATCTTCACCCTCAACTATTTAATTCCTTAGGGTTGTTTGGATCAATGGTTTGTCTGGCCCTATTCCTAAGCAAATCGGTTTGCTTAGAGATTTGAAATTTCTGTAAGCTCAGTTTGCTTCTTCATCGTTTAAATATAGTATTGTCTTCCCATTACTTCTGGAGGATATTGATACTTTCTTATTCATATTCTGCAGTAGTATTAGTTCAAACAAATTTTCGGGTTCTTTACCGGATGAGATTGGGAATTGTACAAAACTACAACGAATGTGAGTGTATCTGTCAAATCTACAAATGATAAAATTATTTCCTGTCTATGACCACTAAAGTCTTGTTCAATTAATTACATCTATTGCAGGTATTTAGGTAGTTCTGGACTCAGCTGAAGAATACCTTTATCATTTGCTAAACTTGTGGAACTCGAAGTAGTGTAAGACCAAATTAATTTGGCTCTAACCTTTTTTGTGTTAGATTTTAGTTGCAGCTATCTATTCACTACTTCATATTTTGGCTTTTACCTCGGGATGTGTTTTTTTTTTGTATCAGTTGGATTACGGATATGGAACTTGTAGGTCCAATACCATACTTCATTGGATATTGGACCAAACTTACTACCTTGTAAGAAATTTTTCACTTTTAAAGCTATATAATGGACTCGTTCCATTGTACTTGTTTATGTAATTTCTGTATTAGAACTCCTACCGGAAAATTCTTCATTGCATTAAATTTTAAGAATAATTAGTTGGTGCGTGTTCTATTGCAGGAGTATTGTAGGATCTGGTTTAAGTGGTCAGATACCATCATCATTTTCCAACTTAACTAATTTGATAGAACTGTATGTGTTGCATCGTTTTCAGAATTATTTATCTCCTACTGTTACTCATTCCTTCCATTTCTCCAGATAATTAGATTTGTAATGTAGGAGGCTTAGTGATATATCCAATACAGGAAGCTCTTCGCTTGAATTCATCAAAGACATGAAATCTCTAAGTACATTGTAAGACAAAAACCTTTACTCTAATTCATTATCAAATTAATGTTCTGGTGAATTGTTTCTTCGTCATTTGTGTATTTAATAATTAACATTGACATATATATGTCAAAGAGTATTAAGGAACAGCAATCTCACTGGAACAATACCATCTAATATTGGAGAATACTCATATTTGCAACAAGTGTATGTACTAAGCCTCTTAAAGCTATATCATTGTTTTTTTGTGGAAATCACCAAAAAAAATACAAAACGTCTATTAAATTGGTTATAAAGTAATTTCTCAATCATTGCTAAACCGGAATAAACTACACATGTATGTTTTCTAGTGATTTAAGCTTCAACAAACTACATGGACCAATTCCGGATTCACTCTTCAACTTGGATAAGCTTACCTACTTGTAAGATGAGATTTTTTTTTGTAGTTTTATGAATGTTTATATAGAACTACATGGATAGTTGTTAAAATAACATGTTATCTTCATATTAGGTTTCTGGGAAACAACTTGTTGACTGGTATTTTGCCCAGTCAAAAAAGTTCATCTTTAAAAAATATGTGAGTCTGACATTTTAACTTTTTATTGAACATTTATTCAAGTGGAAGAAGGTTTCATTCTTAAAGACACTGACGAGACTTTCTGTAGATTTTAATTATTTTTCTTTTATGCTTACAGAGATGTCTCGTACAATGATTTGTTTGGAAGTCTTCCTTCATGGGTCAGTGAATTAGACTTGAAACTGTAAGACTTCATGTTGACTTGAAATCTTAGCTTCAATCACAAAAGATTTTCCATTTTTATATTACAATCATATGTAATTGAATAGTAAACAAAACTGGTTTTGACTTTGTGCAGCAATGTTGTTGCTAACAATTTCACATTGAAAGGTCTTCACAAGAGGTGAACTTTTTACAAAAGATAAGATTTTAATATGTTCCTTTTTTGCCTCTAGAATGTCTTAAATCCTTTTCTTTTGTTAAAAGGATTTTACCAGGACTTAACTGCCTACAGAAGAACTTTGCCTGCAATCGAGGCAAAGGAGTATGTAAGTTTAACAAAGAGATATCCTCATAACCATTGTTCTCCATGTATTGTGTGCAAACACATGGAAAATGCTTGAATGTTCAATTGAAATTTATTTGAATAAAGACTTTCTCTATCTTTTGGTGTCTAGATTATAACTTTTCTATCAACTGCGGAGGTCCTACGATAACTTCTGCTAGAAGTACACTATTTGAGAGGGATGATACGGATCTTGGACCAGCTTCGTTCTTCGTGAGTGCTGATCGTAGATGGGCAGCTAGTAATGTAGGAGTTTTTGTTGTGGATAACAGCAATAAATACATAAATACTTCAGAAGTACAAATTAGCAACACTTTGGACCCGAACATTCTTAGATCAGCACGACTTTCGGCATCTTCTCTTAGATACTATGGGTTGGGGCTAGAAAATGGACGCTACACTGTAACACTTCAGTTTGTCGAGATACAAATTGTAGATTCGTTTGATATGTATAGGAACCGTTTGAGAAGTCTTGGAAGACGATATTTTGACATTTATGTCCAGGTCTGCAACACTTGACTAAGCTATCTGCTTAACTTAAATTTTTAGTGTTTATTATTAGAATTTTGTTTTGAATGAATTATGAGATGTAACTTTGTTTTTTCAGGGAAAACTAGTCGAAAAAGATTTTGATGTACGCAAAACAGCTGGTGACTCTTCTTTTCGTGCAATTAAAAGAGAATATAAAGCAAATGTATCGGAAAATTTCCTTGAAGTTCATCTTTTCTGGGCTGGAAAAGGAACATGTTGTATTCCTATCGAAGGGACTTATGGGCCAATAATATCAGCCATTAGTGCAAAACCAGGTAACACAAATAATGAATTAAGTTTTTACGTACTTTCATTATCTAGTGATGTTGCTTACTCTCTAAAGGTAACATATTTGTGTTCAGATTTCACACCAACGGTGGGTAATAGGTTACCATCAAAGGGAAATTTGACATCCAAAAAAATGAAGAAGTATACTATTATGGGTGTCATTATGAGTGTAGTACTTTTGAGTTTTTCCGCGACAATAGTTGTGTTCATCATCCGAAAAAGAAGAAACAAGTACACAGATAATGAAGGTAAAGACGTTATAACTAGAATACATGCAAGCCTTAGAAATGAAAAATATTGGCCTGTGTAGAAATGAATAATTTATGAATTTGACTAGATTTTTAAAAGCCAATTTTTTTTATGCCAGAAGTACTAAATATAGACATAAAGCCTTACACCTTTACTTACTCGGAATTAAGAAATGCAACTCAATATTTTGATCCATTAAACAAGCTTGGAGAAGGAGGATTTGGGTCTGTTTATAAGGCAAGTCCCTTACAAAAACTAACGAAATATTTTTACTCTTCGTAGATACTATAGAGAATAAGAGAATATGTAATACCTTTAATATGTTTTGCTTTGAATAACATATTCAACAGGGAAACCTAAATGATGGAAGAGAGGTCGCAGTCAAGCAGTTGTCTGTTAGATCTCGGCAAGGGAAAGGACAATTTGTTGCGGAAATTGTAGCAATATCTTCAGTTCTACATCGCAACCTAGTAAAACTCTACGGGTGCTGCTTTGAAGGAGATCACCGTTTGCTTGTATATGAGTACCTCTCTAATGGAAGTCTCGACAAGGCACTATTTGGTTAGGAATATAAACATGACTTATCCATATCCTGCTTTTTCCAAGCTAACGTATTCATCGTGCTCTTGGTTTGAATAATGTAGGGGATAAGAATTTACATCTTAATTGGTCAACTCGTTATCAGATATGTTTGGGAGTAGCTAGAGGTTTATTCTATCTCCACGAAGAAGCGAGTGTTTGCATAGTACACAGGGATGTGAAGGCCAGCAACATTTTACTTGACTCTGAACTTGTCCCAAAAGTTTCTGATTTTGGGTTTGCAAAACTATATGATGAAAAAGAATCTCATATAAGTACGCGAGTGGCGGGGACGATGTAAGTATTCTCTCAAAACCTAATGTTTGGTTTGCAATTCACATATGTGGATAAATAACACATGTTATTTGTATCAATGTAGTGGTTATCTTGCGCCAGAGTATGCTATGCGTGGACATCTAACAGAGAAAGCAGATGTGTATGCCTTTGGTGTTGTGGCTCTTGAGTTAGTGAGTGGAAGGAGAAACTCTGATGAGAAGTTAGAAATGGAAAAAAAATATCTTCTTGAATGGGTATGTCCTTACTTATCCATATATAAGGGACGTTGAAGAAAGTCGTGAATGGAAAAAGACAAATAATCCTTGTTTACATCTTGTGTATAGGCGTGGAAACTACATGAGAAAGATCGTGATGTTGAACTAATTGATGATAAGTTAAGTGAATACAACATCGATGAAGTGAAACGTGTAATTGGCATTGCATTGCTTTGCACTCAGACATCTCATGCACTGAGACCACCAATGTCAAGAGTGGTGAACATGTTGTTAGGAGATGTTGAGGTCAATGATACCATATCTAAGCCAGACTACCCAATTGACTATTCGTTTGATGACATCTCTAGCTCCTCTTGCAGCAACTTTCAAAGCAAAGGCACAAGCTTCTCTGCAAACTTTGTGAAGCCTTTACCCGAGATAGTACCCAGAGACACCATCGCTAAGCCAATGCTTGGATTCAATATCAAGGTGGGAAGATGAAAATGTCTCCACAATAATTTGTGTATCCTTAATCTTTTTAGTATCGATGATGAAAGTTTTCTTCTTTAACATATTTCCCTTTTGTTGAGTTTCGTTTTGTTAGATCAATTGTTGAGGGCTCAATGTTCTTGTTGGAGATGTATGAGTTAACAATATATTGGGTTTAGAAACTAGATCTGCTTTTGATTTTGGTTTGGATCGTAAGGTTACATGTCTGTCTATTTAAAACTGTGAGTCCATTTACAGTCCATCAAACAAAACTCACTTCAGGAAAGCTCCAACATATGATCTCATCAATGATTTCTCTGTCCAAGCTATTACAGTAAGACCTTTGGTGTCTCTCTTCATAATCGTTATAATGCTCTCTCTCTTGATGAGAACTAAGCACATAGCCTCAATGCAAATTAAGTGTCAATTGAGTCTAAATTGGTCTGCAATCTCAATTTAACTATTCTTGTTTTAATTCTTTCTTATCAAGTAAAATATCAATCATTGAAAATTTTCATTCACTGTTCATTTTCTCATGTTCTACATGGTAGCAAAGCCATTGTAACCTTAACAAGTGATTTAATGGCTCATACTTCTTCTCTCCTTCCTTTTCGAAGCACTCTCAATATCATGAGTTATGTCACTCATAGACCCTTCAGAGCATATGTGAGATAGAGGAACGTGCTTCAGCTTAAGTGTATCTTTCATTGTGAGTTTTCTTAACTCTTAAGCTGAAGAAGGCTGCTTCCTCCGTCTCACATATGCTCTGTAGGGTCTATCATTCACCTTAAAACTCAATGATTCAAACTATCTTGTACGAAAAATTCAGTTTGAATCTCTCTTGTCTAGTCAAAAACTGATAGGTTTTGTGAATGGAACAACTATCATACATCCGTTGGCTACTCTCAGAGTAGATCGCGAAGGAGTTTCCAGTTAGGTGCTTAATCCACGGTTTGATTCATGGCTCTGCATTGATCAACTCATCCGTTCCTGGCTATTTGGAACTTTGTATGAGGAAGTATTGGGACTTGTTCATAATCTTGTTACCTCTCGTGAAATCTGGGAATCGCTCCCAGAGAAATTTAATAGAAGCTTGAACGCTCATGTATGATCTTTGAAGAAACCTACAACTCTTGAAAAATAAGGGTAGATCTTTATTACTTACTAGTTGGAGACCCATTCTTGAAGCGAGATATGTATCATCATGAATTAACTTATTAAACACTCTTAATAAGAAAAATTACAACTCTTTCCATGAGAAAATATAGTTATCAATAACCAAACTTTGTTATGTCAAAGCCACTAATAGAGTATATTGCTCTTTTTTTCAAAAGATGAGAGGTAATATTTAGAAATACATATTGTATTTGAATAGTTCATTTTATGTTACCCGTGGAAGTCATTATACCTTATCAAAGAGCAACATGTCGACCCCCATGAGTTTCCCCTGTCTCGACATTGCAGGCCTCCCAAAAGTGCAAAAACATTGCAATAACATGTTGTGAACAACGATCAACTTTCAATTCTGAAAAAGAGAGGCGGAAAAATTTCATCTTATTTACTTTCATGTAAATTTGGAAGAGATAATTTGTAATGAGCGACAATGATCATTTGAAATTACCGCATTATCTATTTATAAGAAAATAAGAGGAGGAAGTTACATTTTGGAGAATTGTAAAAATTTAGTGGAGATTTAAGACAATGTAATGGAGTTAAATTTATCATTACTTTTGGTCATTTATTTGTGATTTCAATATGCATGAATTAATTATTTTACTTGGGTATATGAAGAGTGAAAAATATGCATTAAATAAATTATTAATACTAATTTTGTTATGCATGGCGTTATGACATTTTGTGGGAGTATTTTTTTTGAATTCATTGTTGAAGATTTATATTCATAAATTTGACAAATAACTTAATATGTTAACACCAATTAAAGGTAATAAAAAATATTATATCAAAACTTTTAGGATTATTGATGGAAGTAAGGAGAAAGCTTTATGATGCTGAAGATGGTATTATAGATTAATTTTGTATTATAGATTTTAAATTTAAGATGGTAATGTAAATGAGGTAATGAGGCGACACTATATGAAAAAAGCAAAATTTAACTTTATATAGATAAATAGATAGATAGATTGTCGTGAATTCAAGATAATATGTGAATGCATTAGCTCAATTGGCAAAATACAGTGTGGTGAGGAAATATAGGAAGTTGGTGATTTTATATTTAAATTTAATGATCACAATTTAAAACTTAATTATTTAAGATCCAAACCGTAAACTAATTTTAGCTTATGAATTTTTGAAAATTACATCTTTTGAACATTTTTATTTTTCAACAATTCAACCATTAGATCGAATAGGTCGAATACATAGTCTAAATGCTCCAACTGAAGTGAATAAGATTCAAACTCACCACACATAGTGTTTAGCTATATTAGGAGCAGGTAAAGTATGCCATATGTTTCTTGGCCCATTTGAAGATTTATTGCAAATGTAAAAATCAGGTTTATCCATGGGCATAAAACCCTAAACAGGAACCAAAATTGACCCTGATTAGGGGAACTGGATCCAAACTGAACCCGAATGGGTTCTAATTCTATATACCCAAAAGATTCAATCCAAACCTGAACCAAAACTAAATAAAAATGAATGGATAGTCGATATCATTTTATTAAATCTTTATTAATTTTAAATTTTTATATAAAAGTACATGAACTCGATCTATATCAAATTGAACTCGATCTGAAAAATAAAAACACCCGAATAAGTCTTAAATCAAAGAACCAAAATATCAAATTAGAGGAAGCAAACATGACAAAATAG
The DNA here is from genome assembly GCA_023374145.1 of Lepidium sativum. Lineage (NCBI taxonomy): Eukaryota > Viridiplantae > Streptophyta > Magnoliopsida > Brassicales > Brassicaceae > Lepidium > Lepidium sativum. The sequence continues at coordinate 23,652 of JAKUCM010004921.1, forward strand.
CAGAATGTATGTTAAATCTATCTATCTAGAAAACCGAATTCAAATACGAAATAGAACCGAATATGTACCCGATATATTTTTATTAAATTATAGTTTTTTAAAGTTTTTTCTATTAAATATTTATTAATAAATTTTCTTATCTAAAATTTTATAACAAAATTAACCTTAAACAAACTTTTAAAGGTAATTATGAACCATATGTTAGTTTTATCGTATAGTATACGACGTAAGATTCAATCGTGACTAGTCTTTAACTTCAATATTTCTGGTTGACTTGAATTCAACCGATTTGATTTGTTACCTTTATTTCCTTTGGTTTAATATCTAAACCAGAAATTGAATCAGAAATATGAGGTTTGCAACAACTTCAGACATAAGACATGGTCCCTGTATGAGAAGCCTTGGGCCTAAGCTTTGTGACGCGTGGCTGCAGGACAAAGATTAACGATGGAGATGTTTGTGAATATGAAGATAAGACAAATAAAATTCTCCTTTTTTTTTCTTAAGTCCCAAGTCAAAGTTTGCTTATAGTAAGATAAGTTTTCATATGGGCCACTACAAAAACATCATCATCACTTGACTATGTCTCCTTGAGTCATTTTGTCATTTCTTTTATGTTTCAAATAAGTTATAACTAAAAGTTATAGGCATTTTTCATTTCCTTCATTCTATATCTTTAGAGTCTTTTTTGTAGTCAATACAGATAATAATTGGTAGAGGCAACTTCCTAGCAATGAAAAGTTTGTTTATAGTCTTCCATTAGGTAATACAACTTATCAAACAAAAAAATTGAATAGTCAAAAAGTATGAAATTGATTTATGTGGTGGCAGTTAAGAGTGATTATGACTCGTTTCTCTTTATAAAACAACCATTGTTTAGTGACTAGTGTGTAAACTTAAAACCTTCAAAAGAAAAGTTGAAACCACATCTGTCTAGTTTTTCTAGACATCTGATTATGTGCAAGCTACATATTTCTCTTTTTCTGTTTGTACTCGTAAATATATGGTTCTTATCGTGTAGTTTCACTTCAGTTTACGTGGTTCTAGCCCAGCATCGAACAGGAGCCACTACTCATCCTGACGAAGGTTTGTCTTTGAGAACTTAACTTATATTCAACCACCATTATATAATCGATTCCATTGTATATTTGTTAATGATTGAATCTCATCAAAATTTTATCCACATATCCTCTATTTTGGAAGTAAAATATAATTATCGAAAACTCAGATACTTACTAGAAGGAGAAAGTGTATCAACCTTAGTTTCATATATATGTTTTCCTTATGTAATTTACCTACTTATACATACCCACAAGACCCAAATAATATTAGGGAGGGTAATAAAATTTCCTAAATTCGACAAAGTGGCTGCAAGACATTTAACTAGTTGATCAAATGTATTCTCCATCATATATGTATAACATTGGTTATTTTAAAATAAAATATAAAACACAGCTATAAATAACCCTAAATTTACTAATACATTTTGAAAGGTAGAGTTAGCCTTGGGTATTAATTTTTTTTGTTCAGTTCAGGTCGGTTCTTTCGGTTTTCGAATTTTGGTAATTGGGTATCGACTAAAATTGGTTTTGGTTCTAAAAAGTTAAAACCGAATTATACACAAAATAATACCGGTTTAGTTTCGAATGGATACATTTTACCAAAAATAATGAAATACCCAGAAAAGATATGATTACTTGTAATCATATACGTTTGGTCAAATGATTTTGGTTCCCATTTGGTAACTTTTATAACCGAACCTAATTGAGAACCGAAATTACATAGATACTAAAACCAAACGGTTATTTTCTAGGTACCGAAACTGAACCGAAATTACCTAGAAATGATTGATTATTAGTTTTGGTTCGGTTTAGTTTTTTGGTCCCGGTTTTATTATGCCTAAGGCTAGGTAGAGGTGTTTTCAATTTTTATATAGGAATCTTTGTCAACAATTGGATATTTAATCCATAGCTAAACTCCTAAAAAATATCACATGGGACAAACTCGATCCCTAATGTCGAATATAAAGGATTGTTAACTATGAATTAGTTGGTAACTAGATCAAGCTTAGAAACAATAATCAATCGTTGTTGTGAAATTGATGTAGCGCATGCTTTGAACTCCATCTTTGATGCATGGGAGATTTCGTTGCCGAATGAATGGAACATCAGTGGTGAACTTTGCTCTGGCGCAGCCATTGATGATGCTGTCAACACTGACGCCTACAACCTCATCATCAAATGCGACTGTAGATTCATCAACTCTAAAATCTGTCACATCACTTATTTGTAAGCCTTTGTTTCTCTGTATTCCCCACTGTAATGCTTCATTCTTATTTTGGTTGTTGTTGTTTGCATAGAAAAGTTTATGCACTAAATGTTGAAGGACCTATACCTCAAGAGCTCTGGACCTTGAAGTACCTCACGTATCTGTATATCCACCACATCCAGTCCACTTACAAATTTTATTTTTTCGTTATAACTCATGCACATTAAAAAAAAAAAAGCGGACGTTAAACTCACATTTTTTCAGGAACCTGGCTCAAAATTATCTAACAGGATCTTTGTCCCCTGCAATTGGAAATCTGTCTCATATGCAACAGATGTAAAAAGCCTCTGAAATCTTCTTCCCTTTTATTTTTCTTTTATATGTTCAATTAGCAATTCATTGACTTGAGTTTTACTCTTAACTACTTAATTACTTAGGATTTTAGGGATCAATGCTTTGTCTGGCCCTATTCCTAAGCAAATAGGTTTGCTTACAGATTTAAGATATATGTAAGCTTAAGAGTGCTTCTTCATCATTTCAATACGAAAATGTCTACACATTGCTCCTGGAGAATATTGATGGTTTCTTATTTATATTCTGCAGTGATATCAATACAAATAACTTTTCCGGTTCTATACCAGCTGAGATTGGGCTTTGTACGAAACTACAGAATATGTGAGTGTACCAGTCAAATCTATAAGTGATATAATTTATGAATAATTCACCTCTGAAATCATTTAATGTCCACCAACCACAAAAATTTTGTTCACTTGAATCTTTTAAGAATTACTTACATCTATTGCAGGTTCATACATAGTTCTGGACTCAGCGGGAAGTTACCTTTATCATTTGCTAATCTTGTGGAGCTAAAAGTTTTGTAAGATAAAATTATTTTATTCTATTATGTACTTCATACTTTAGCGTTTGCCTTGAGATAATTTTTTGTGCCAGTTGGATTATGGATCTGGAACTTACAGGTTCAATACCAGACTTTATAGGATATTGGACCAAACTTCGTACCTTGTAAGAAAGTTTCACTTTTACGAAGTTATATAATAAACTTGTTCCATTGCTCTTGTTTATGTAGTTTCAGTATTACTATTACTCTTACTCTTTTAGTTTTAGGCTTGAATGATTGGAAGTACATGTTCTTACTGCAGGCGAATCGTCGGAACTGGTTTGAGTGGTCCGATACCATCGTCATTTTCCAACTTAACTAATTTGACTGAATTGTATGTTTTCATGGTTTTCAGAATCATTATCGCCAACTGTATATTGTTCCTTCCCTTTCTTCAAATATTAATACTCTTAATGTAGGAGGCTTAGTGATATATCCAATGGAAGCTCTTCTCTTGAATTCATCAAAGCCATGAATTTTCTAAGTATATTGTATGAAAACTTTGATTCAACTTTCACTCTAATTTATGAAAACATTAACTAATGTGTTGTTGAACTGTTTCTCCGTTCTTTGTGTACGTTACAATTGATAGTGATGATATCTGACTCAGGGTATTAAGGAACAACAATCTCACTGGACCAATACCATCTACTATTGGTGAATACTCAAGTTTGCGACAAGTGTAAGTATATATGTCAATGTGTTTCTTCAAATCTTCTTAAACTTTATCAGCGTCTGTAAAAGGAATGACATATGTTTTGGAAATTACCCGAAAAAATATGAAATGACTATTCCTTTGTAACTTATGTTTGTTTCCAGTGATATGAGCTTCAACAAACTGCATGGACCAATTCCATCTTCCTTATTCAACTTGAGTCTACTTACTCACTTGTAAGATTGAGATGTTTTTGTGCTTCTTTTGGATGTTTATCAGCAAGAAAGAGAGAGATTTGTAAAATAACATGTTGTCTTCATATAAGGTTTCTGGGAAACAACATGTTGACTGGTACATTGCCTATTCAAAAGAGTATTTCTTTAACAAATATGTGAGTCTGACTTTATATTTTTTATTTTGCATTCTTAATGACACAAATGAGACTTTTCAAAATAGTTAGGAAACTATTTGGGAATATATAATGTATTGCGTAGATTCTAATGTTTTTTTTATGCGTATAGAGATGTCTCATACAATTATTTATTTGGAAGTCTTCCTTCATGGGTCAGTGAACTAGACTTGAAACTGTAAGTAAACAAAACATTCTATCTCATCTTAATCTTCAATCACAAAAGATTTTCCTTTTTCATATTATTGAATAGTAAACAAAATTATTTGTTATTCTGTGCAGCAATGTCGTTGCTAACAATTTCATATTGAAAGGTCTTCAAAAAAGGTGAATTCTTAAAAAAAAATTTGAAATGTTAATATATTTTCTTTTTCATGTATAACATCTTAAATCTTTTTCTCTTTTCCTAAAGGATTTTACCAGGACTTAATTGCCTGCAGAAGAACTTTGCATGCAATCGAGGCAAAGAAATCAGTAAGTGTGGCATAGAGATATCCGCATAACCATATGTCAAGACCAACAATATGGTCAATGCTTAATTGTTCTATTGGAAAATTTTTTGTTTATAATATAAATATGCCTAGGTTATCAATTTTCTATCAACTGCGGAGGCCCTACAATTACGTCTGTTGGAAAAACACTATTTGAGAAGGAGAATACAAATCTTGGACCAGCTTCATTCTTCGTGAGTGCTGATCAGAGATGGGCAGTTAGTAATGTAGGACTTTTTTCCGACGGTAGCAACAATACATACATAAGTACTTCACAAGGGAAATTCCTCAACTCTTTGGATTCAGAGCTTTTTCGGACAGCACGACTTTCTCCGTCTTCCCTTAGATATTATGGTTTGGGACTAGAAAATGGAGGCTATACTGTAACACTGCAGTTTGCTGAATTACAAATACATGATTCTATATTTAAAGATTGGAGAAGTTTAGGAAGAAGACGCTTTGACATTTATGTACAGGTTTACACTACTTACCAGTTATGTATCTCCAAATTTGGTTTTGATAAATTCTCAGATTGAGCTTTCTTTTCAGGGAAGACTTGTTGAAAATAATTTTTGATATACGCAAAACAGCTGGTGACTCAACAAATCGGGTTGTTCAGAGAGAATATAAAGCGAATGTATCAGAAAATCACCTTGAAATTCATCTTTTCTGGACTGGAAAAGGGACGTATTCTATTCCTTTTGTAGGGACTTATGGGCCAATAATATCAGCCATTAATGCAAAACTAGGTAACTTAAATTGTGAACTCATTTTTCTTTTCCTTATTTTCAGTATTGTGTGATGCTACTTAGTGTCTAAGAGTAACATATTTGTGTTCAGATTTCACGTCAATTTTGGGTAATAGATCACCATCAAAGGAAAAATTCACAATAAAACCAAAAAGAAATTACAAGGGTGTCATTATCGGTGTAGTACTATTCAGTTTTTTTGCGGCTGTAGTTATGTTCATCATCCGGAAAAGAAGAAACCAGTACACAGATGATGAAGGTATATATGTTAATGTTATAACTAGAACACACTAAAGCCTTAACTGGAAGAATATTGGCCTATAAAACTAAATATTATCTTTGAGATTGACTTATTTTAAGAACCTAATTGTCTGTGGCAGAAATACTAAGCATGGACGTTAAACCTTATACTTTTACTTACTCGGAACTTAAAAGTGCAACTCAAGATTTTGATCCATTGAAAAAACTTGGAGAAGGAGGATTTGGGTGTGTTTATAAGGTAAGTCCCTTTCAAAAAGGATGAAATAGTTTTACTTTTCTCATATACTATGGAAAAAAAAGAATATGTAATACCGTCTAATATGTATTGCGTCGAGTAACTTACTTAACAGGGAAACCTTAATGATGGAAGAGAGGTCGCGGTGAAGCAGTTATCTGTTGGATCCCGCCAGGGGAAGGGACAATTTGTTGCAGAAATTGTAGCCATATCTTCAGTTCTACATCGCAACCTAGTAAAACTCTATGGGTGCTGCTTTGAAGGAGATCATCGTTTGCTTGTATATGAGTACCTCCCTAACGGAAGTCTCGACAAGGCACTATTTGGTAGTAATGAAAAGAAACATGACTTATTTATATCTTATCTTACCAAGTTAAAGTATTCATCTGGCTCATAGTGTGAATCATGTAGGGGATACGGTTGTACATCTTGATTGGTCAACTCGTTATCAGATATGTTTGGGAGTAGCTAGAGGTTTATTTTATCTCCACGAAGAGGCGAGTGTTTGCATAGTACACAGGGATGTGAAAGCTAGCAACATTTTACTTGACTCCGAACTAGTTCCAAAAGTTTCTGATTTTGGACTTGCAAAACTATACGATGACAAACATTCTCATATAAGTACCCGAGTGGCAGGGACGGTGTAAGTATTCCCTCAAAACCTAAACTTTGGTTTGCAGTTCACTACGCTGGATGAATAACACATTTTATTTGTATGAACGCAGTGGTTATCTTGCGCCAGAGTATGCCATGCGTGGACATCTAACTGAGAAAGTGGATGTGTATGCCTTTGGTGTTGTGGCACTTGAGTTAGTGAGTGGAAGGAGAAACTCTAATGAGAAGTTGGAGATGGAAAGAAAATATCTTCTTGAATGGGTACGTCTTTACTTATCCATATATCACAGAGGTTGAAGACAATCATGAATGACAAAAGATCAATGATCCTTGTGTATTTCTTCTATACAGGCGTGGAATTTACACGAAAAAGGTCGTGACGTTGAACTAATTGATGAAAAGTTAAGTGAATACAACACGGAAGAAGCGAAACGTATGATTAGCATTGCATTGCTTTGCACTCAGACATCTCATGCGCTGAGACCACCAATGTCACGAGTGGTAAATATGCTATTAGGAGATGTTGAGGTCAATGATGTCATCTCTAAGTCAGGCTACCCAATCGATTATTCATTTGATGACACCTCAAAGTCCTCTTTCAGCAACTTTCAAAACAAAGGCACAAGCTTCTCCACGAGCTTTGTGAAGCATTCTCCTGAAATAGTACCCAAAGATACCATAGCTAAGCCAAAGCTTGGATTCAATATCAAGGAGGGAAGATGACAATGTCTCCTCGATAATTTGTGTAGCCTATAATAATGTTTTTTGTATGAATGATGGAAGTTTTCTTGTTTGACTAGAGGATTCAGGCCCTCCTTTTATCGCTTACCATGGATTTGTGTTATCTATTCAATCATATTGACCTGTCTCTATCAAGATATTGAATCAATAACACAAAAAATGTATAAAAGTCATAAAGAATATTGAAGTGATATTATGTGTGTAAGTTACTTAACTGTAGTGACATTTTCAAAATTTTCGAAGGTTTAAATGATATTGTCTTCTTCTCCTGCTTTGCCGGAGTCATTCAAGACATAAGTAGGTTGGTGCGTGCTAAGGAAGTTGATTTCTCGAACAATAATCTCTCTGGCAACAAACTTCTCCTTGTTGGACTATCTCAATTTATCCATCAACAATTTCGAAGAAAGGGTACCAACAAAAGGGATCTTTCAGAATGGTACTAAATATTCCACATTTGGAAACAAATATATATATGTGGAGGCATCAAAGATTTGAAACTAAAGTCATACCTTGTGCAAGCACCAACACTGAAGACACTACATTCCTCTTTCTCAAAGAAATTTTTGATTGGGGTTAGTACATGAACAATTTTGGTTTTGATGCTGTTCATAGCTTTAATTTCTTTATGCTGGTTCAAGAAATGAAAGAAGAACAAAAATGCCAATAACCCAAATCCTTTCACATTGGAGGTGTTCCATGAAAAACATTACTCCCGATGGAGGACATGTTTGTTGCAGTGAAAGTTCTAAATCCGAAGAGATCTGGAGCTAATGTGAATCTCTCAAGAACATAAGACATCGAAATCTTGTGAAATTATTGACTGCTTGTTCGAGTATCAATTTCCAAGGAAATGAATTTCGAGCTCTAATATTCATGCCAAATGGAAGCTTAGCTGTGTGGCTGCACCCAGAGAAAATTGAAGAAATTAATAGGCCCTCAAGAATCTTGATGTTCAACATAGCCATAGATGAGGCCTCTGCTATGGATGTTTATTAATATGAACCTATAACTCATTGTGATCTCAAGCCAAGCAACGTCCTCTTAGACAATGATTTGACTGCTCCAATTAAGCGACTTTGGATTAGCTCGACTTCTTCTCAAATTCGATCAGGAATCCTATTTTAGTAAGTTAAGCTCATCTAGCATCAGGGGAACCATCATTAGCTATGTCGCTCCAAGTAAAACTATATATCACACAGTTGTAGTATTTGAATGAAAAAAATCAGTGTAGTCTTATGTTAGTCCAATTTTATGTTATGTAAAATATGATGCATAATATGGAATGGGTGCAGAACCATCAATACATACTGAAATAGCTAAAACCTTACAAATGAATCAAGAAGAGCTTATTGAGTTCGTAGATGTTGTTAACATAAAAGACAGAACAAAATGGAAATGTGATTTGAGACATGGTCAAAACAATCAGTTTTTCTCTCATGTTCAAGTTTATAGAGCAGCTTGGAAGAAACGTTGTAGTCAGTATCGTAATTAGATCGCAAGTTAGTAAAAATGTGAGAAAATATCTAACAAAAAGTTACCAGTATTTTGATTTGTCTGTTTAGGATACAAATATTGTACATGTTTTTAATACTCGGTTAAAGTGTCACTACACACAAAAATATGAGTTTTTCTTTGTTTTTCATAATTGAACTAATTAATATTTTTTATTTATGACTTTTACTTTTTATTTGTCGTATAAACTAAAAATAAGATGGCAGGTGAAATGATCACTGGCCACCAAAGGAGGAAGATGAATGCAGGAGAAACTATCTTTTTGCTTTGCAGTTCTCTTTCATTCTCAATATACGAAAACATGCGATTTTTCAGGGTCTATGGTCTTGCAACTCTTCCGCAAACTGCAATTTATGGTGGCCTTGCGATGACTTTTAGTTTCTCACTAATCTTTACTCGTAATCTAGTTTACTTCGCAGTTGCCTCACAAAATTTATAAGGGAATTGTTCCCTGCAGATTCCTTGCAAACGCCAAACAAACCTTACAGGGAATCTACGATGCATGCATTGCGAAGCATATATGAGGCCAGAGCTGTAAGGAATTTTCGAGACCATCACTGCAAGGCAATTCTGAGACCAGAGTTGTGAGGCGACTGTGAGGCCAACATTGTGAAGCACTTACGAGGTGAATGCAAGGCTAGCATTGTGATGTATTTGTGAGGACACTAAGAGAATATATATTACTTTTTAAAATATTTTGAAAATTATTTAATCTAAAAATATTAAGTAAATTAGTAAGTAGATATTAATATAAAATGTATTTAATTAAGAAAAATTTACCAGATTTCAGAAAAAAAATCCTAAAAGTCTTCCCATCGGTCGCATGAACCGGATTCGAGCTTTGGGGTTTTAAGCTCTTTAAATACAGAGGCTAAACGCTCGTCCGTCTAGGCTAAGATGGAGAACATCTGATTATATGATGATATCTTCTTGGCTTGAGTCGTGCGCATGTGTTTTGTCTCAGCCCACTCCTGCGTCTGACGATCGAGCAACTCCTTAAGATCTGAAGAATTTCCGGTAGATTGAGATTGAGATCTTTGCGATGATAAACACTTATCAATCTTCGATACGAGTGAACTGGTTCCAGAAATTTTTTTTTACGAGGAGCGACCTTCAAAATAAAATTAGAATTATGAGTTAGTTTAATAAATATAAACATAAAATAATATGAATAAATTGAAACAATGTATAATTGGTTCTTTTGTGCAATAGAAAGTCCGCCGGATGAACTGTTCTCATCATCACAATTATGAGTAACTCCTGCATCTTTTCATTGACCTCATTGTAGATTCTCTCTGATTTCTTGTCCCCAAAAACTCCACTCAAGTTTCGTTTTGCCTCGTACATAATCTCTACCAAATAAGGATGAGTATCTCCATATTGCTTTTGCTGAAAATAATAATATAGAAAAACATATACAATTAATATAAGAAAATTATATAATACATTAAAAATTAAATTGAAAATATTGACAATCTTGCAGGTTCGAACTTTAAACGAAGTTTGTCCCAAACAATATTTGTGAAGTTTGTCGACAAAAGAATCAGAGTATCGTATAGCCAAATTGCTAGCAGTCTTCGGTTTGGACTTTGTAACTTGCCAATATAAAACGAGACCGTTCCATATCACAATTTCAAATCACTTGGGCATTGTATCATTCCCTCCTTCCATTTTAGCTTCCAAAGTCCCACCTGATCACACAGGCGATTATTTAACTTGACCTAAAATTGCTTACGGACTTCACTCGTGATGGAAGGATTCCAATAGAAACGTCGCTGCAACAAAATATTTATATTAACATAGAACATAGAAAGTAAAATATATAAAAAAAAAACTAAGCAAAACTAAAAACTTACAACAAATATTTTCAACCATCTTTCGGTGACATGGTACAAGACTTGCCTAAAACTAACGTGCGATTCTTTGATATACTTTTCAGTTCCCAGATTACAGACACCAACTTAAAATTTTAAACTAAACTAAAAATTATAAATTTGTACTAAAAAGTTTGTAAATTGATAAATTTAGAAGTTTATAAACATACCAAAGAATTTTTGGCAGATGGTTAAGATCGAAGATGGAGAGATATTTATGGACTGGATTGTTTGGGAAGTCATATATAGACATCTGCGCAGCAACCTTAGGCGGTATTGGCTGGTAGACATTGGCTGCAGACGGTGCCAAATAAGTGTCCCGGATAAGAGTGAAGCCCGACTGAGTGGTGAAATTGGTACCAGGCATCGACATACATATTGAGATATAGGAGGCGTCATAGGATAAGACTCGGGAGACTTTGGAGTTTGTGATCTGCAACATCCGTTAAAGAAAACGAATATAGGCGTTATGAACACCAGACTCTTGAAATTATGACAATGTAGATTATCGTTATGAAAATTCTAAATCATTTTACAAAACATTTTATAAATCCTGATTAGTATATACAACTTCTTACATATTCTAAAATTTATTTTAAAAATTATAAAATTCTTTAAATTATAATAAAATAATTTATAAATACCATAAATTTATTAAAAATATTTGAAACTATATAAATATTCTAGTAATTAATTATATCTCTCT
>JAKUCM010004922.1:0-26083 GCA_023374145.1 Lepidium sativum
TAAGAGTAGAGTAAGATGACAGAATATAAACGTAAAAATAGAGAGCGTAATATGTGATTTAAATATGTTATCGGTTTAATTTGATTAGGCTTTAATATTGTTAAGTGTCGAAAATATTATGCAAATAGGGCCCTCTGACGAATGGTCGCACATGCAAATATCAGCTACAAAAAGGGTGAAGCTTCGACGTCCATTCCGTTCCGTTGTATGTATCTTCGGCTCGAGGAAGAAACATCCATCTTTCTTTTTTATTTTTGTTGATTTTTCTGTTTGAGAGTTCATAGAATTCTTTTTGATAAAATATTTCTGTTTTATTCTTTCTTTTCACTTTTATGTTATATTTTTTTTCTTTTTCTGATAACCGTGAAACTTGGATCTAAACCCTAATCTTCATGGAAACAGATATAACCTTTAGATATTTTATTTGGAAATACCCCTTTTCAACCACAACCCTATAGATAAAATTGGTGACCTTTCAATACCCCTTATCCAAATATCTTAAATAAATTTGATATTTAATTTACGTTTACAGTACAATAAATAGTTCTTCACAATCTAAAATATACCATTTTTGTGGTAAGTAAAATTAAATACGAAAATTTGGGAACAAATGGTTGTAGATTAACCAAAACTTTCAGAGTGACACAGTTTGATCAGTGGAGAACAATATCTATGGTCATGGGTTTCTAATTAATATGAAAGGACGTACTACATAGAAAAAATTATGAAAGAATCAGAAATAAGAACCAAATTCCGTGAGGATAATATATTCCACGAGGATCAAATCTCTCTATCTATCTATGTAAAGATTCCATTCCAATCTTCAAACCTACTCCAATTATTTTTATAAACCAAAAAAAAAAAAACATTTTATGTGAGTTACGGAGTTCTGTTTTAACAGAATAATTGTTACTGTTGTCTCCATCCAATTACTATGCCTTACGCAACTGAATTGAAAAGTTAGGTATTGGTCTGATAAGTGTTCGACCATGTGCGACACTAAACCTACCCAAGAAATTTTATGCATTATAATATTCTACTTAATTAAACAACTCCATATACAAGTATAATTAAAATAAAGTTACTAACTCGTTATCTCATTTTAAATTATTAGGGCGGCCTTAGAAAGCCTAACCAAAAAAAATGACATTATTTCTACAAAATAATTCTGATATAATTTGACACATAACAAAATTCTTCTATTTTTTACCTCACAAATGTTGTTTTTTACATATATTAAAATCAAAATAAAATGTATAATATATATTTGCTTTATTACTAGTTTATACATATTCGATAATTAGTGGTAGTTGTGATTTCTTGGAGTTGCAAGCAAACCCAATCAACTTAGTGATTATCGATCGAGTCAAATAAAATAACAACTTTATTAGCATCTTTTTAATATTTCTTAAAGATTATTTTCATGTTCCGTGTGCAACAAGGAAATATAAAGAATATTGTTCCCGACCCAAGTAGAGAAACTTTTCCATTTGGATTCGTCGTACGGCACTATTGCTATTAGATAGTTGCTAGTGGATTTGTTAACAAAAGTTTGTCCTCTTTTTTCCTCTAGTTACTTCGTTGACTCTACTTTTATATATACGAATAATATATTAGAAATATCTTTAAAAAATTTAAAATATTTGAGAAAATAATACAAATGATAAGAACATGAAAAAATCAATTAAAAATGTTTAAAGTTCTTAAGAAATAATATTTTTTTTATTTTGCAGTAAATGAATATTGAACAACATTTAAAATCAATATATATATATATATATAGATTTAGAAAATAATTTTCTATACATCTTACAAAACTGATAATAAATAAATTATAATTAATTGATAAGAAAACATTAAATAATTTTTTGAATTTTTATGCACCACTAACTTTCTTAATTAAATTAAGTTTTAGATCCAAAAAATAAGAAAAATAGTATAAACATAAATTTGTTTTTTTTTCTCAACTAGCCTACTGGCTTTTTAAATCTCTTCCTATTACTATAAGTAGGGAGTTCGATCTCTGGTGCCTTGAGGATTTATAAAGTGACTACACCACTGTACGTCTATTCTCGGCAATATAATTTTGTTTAATGTAGTTTTTTACATTGATTGTTGAGTTGTGATTTTAAAAAAATGTCTAAAATATTATCTTTTAAACACGGTTTTGATTACTATATCAACCATAATAAATATTATTCACGACAATAAATAAAAACAGAATAACCATGTCTGGCGTATACATTAATATGATTTGAATTATATCTCAGGAATTTTACTTTATATCAGAAAAGAATTTTTAAATGATAATAATTGACTTTTTCATTTCTTTGGCTGACAAAATTATACTTCTAGATATGTTATATATCATACACACTCATATACACACATATCTTATATATCTTATATATTGGTAGATATGTTAGCAAATAATCAAATAAGATTTTCCTATTATTTTTTTTGAGAAAATTTCATAAAAAATTTATATTTTTAAAAAAATAATAAAATAAGCACAAATTTTCAAAATGATAATTTGATCATAATTTTTCGTGAACCACAATTCTAAAAATCAGCCATTAACTGAGTTGTTACGGAGTTAATTTCTGTTAACATAGTCATTATGTCCAAAAAGAAAAAATATCATAAAAATACTAAATTTTCAAAAACGCGACGAATTAATCTCAGACTTTCAAAATGTCAATTTAGTCACAGACTTTTCGTTGATCACGCTATTATAAACATATCATTAACGATCCTCTTTAAATCAATCCTTCCCTTCAACCTCTATATTAGAATCACAACAAAATTTATTTGAAAAATAATATTGGAATCATAACAAATATAATAGTGGTGTGGGTTTTTAAAAATAATATTCAAATGCTTTACAAACTCTAAAATGTCTAACTTTATAGATTATTGTGTTTTATAATTATTGTTAACATAAATTTTAGTAATCTCATAAAAAATAAAAATATAAATTTGAGTATTAATTTGAATATGATAGCATAGATCACTAACATTAATATTACTTATTTAAAAAGAAAGATGGATTTCATATACATGAAGGTATAATTTATTTCTCGTCCGTTACACAATATTTTTGTTATAGAAGTAGCCAATTATCTCATATTTGTTTTACCGGATATAATCATTTGCATCGAATGTTCATACCAAATTATTCTCAGGATTAGAATTCAAAATTATCCACACAAAATTATCTAGTGGATTGCTTTTTAAATTTATAATGTCAATCCATTTTGAATTTTTTTGAACTAAAATTTGTTATGATTCCGATATAAAATAAAGGGAATGATTAGATTAAAAATGATCGTTAACGACGGATATATAGTTGTGTGGTTAACAAAAATATTTTGATTAAATTGATATGAAATTTAAGCTTTTATTACATTTTTCTCGTTTGGACATGACGTTGGTGTTAACAAAAATTAATAGCGCAGTCAATATCGATTAAGCATATATCCATTCTCTTGAATCTTTTTGGCCTTTAGTTGATGAGTCTTCTGCTTTGATGGTTAGATTCAAAGAGAAGCCTGTTCCTAGCTGTCCAATAAATCTCTAGCTATGAGGCTGTTAGGATTTTGCATTATTCTCCACAAATTCTTTGCTAATAAACCGTCATTAAAGGCTTAAATATCTCTGAAGCTGAGCACTCTTTCTTTTCTCCTTTTATTTAGCTTCTGCCATGACACCCAACACATCTTTTTCCACTATTGTAGATGAGCCATCTTTTTCTAACATCTCAGAAGTAAGAGAATAACATAAAAATGATGGCTCATTTTTAATAAATTTGAAAACACCCAACACATCTTTTCTCAATGAAGTCTCACTCCAACTTATTGTAGGTTTTATTCATGTATGTTTTCACTACCATCGAGCATCTCTTTTTAGTTTTTGACTGCTTTAAATGATGCAATATCTCATGTGTGATTAGAATATTATCAACAAATTCCTCTTTGTTTGATGAAAGCCGATTAATTTTATGAGATGATTGTCTCTAAAATAAATTTGTTTTAGTAATTACACCAAAAATTTACTTGCTCTTATTGTAATTTTAGTTTTAAAAGAAAAACATCAACATGAATACATATATAATATAGAAAAAATGACTAAAATACTATATTATCACAAACTAATTACTAGAATAGTCATTTTCACCTTTCACAATTTAAAAAATGTGTGGAAATGTCATAAATTTTCTTTTGTTCCGTTTTATTATGAGGATGTCATTCTAATTAATAATTTTTGGTTTCTTTTTTGTTTTTATTACGAAAATTCCATTCTAATTTATTTTATTTTTCAGAAGAAAAATACAAAAAAAATATTCTAAACTTTAAATATAAAAGCAGTTTTGTTTAAAATCATTTTAGTTTTGTAGACTTGTTGGTTCAGTGTAGATTTTGCTTAAATATTTGTAGGTTTGTCTAAATTATTTTTTTCAAATACATGTAGTAAAACACATGTTACTTAAGTTCTTTCTGACATTTTGTGATATTTCTAGTTTGAGGTGTCTAAACTCAATCATTGAGTTAAGAATTTGAAACAAAAATCTACAAAACATGAAAATTGAACCTACTAAATATGAGAATTAAACCTACAAAAATAAGTAATAGCTTGAATAAAGATGAAAAATGGTGTCAATGGTCGTTGATAGCGTTGTTTACGTAGAAGACGAAGATATGTGTGTTTTAAATGTTGGGGCAAACAGTCTTAAAACCTTCTAGGTTTTACACATGGAAAACCTACAACAGAGACAGAAAAAACCTAGAATATAAAGTAAAACCTACAATGCAAAAGAACTAAGTCGTATGATAACATGAAAATGATGAAATAGGAAAACCTACAAGACGTAAAAGTAAATCTACAATTAGAAAAGAATGTCTTACACATATAAACCTACAAAAAAGACCGTTGAAATAAAAAATAAACCTAAAACAAAAACTATAAAAACCTTCAACGAAGACGTTAAGAGTGATTCATAAACCTACAACAAATACCATAGAAAAACCTTCAACTAACAAAAGCAAAAACCTACATAACAGGAGAAATAAATTGAGAAATAAAAGAAATCAATCCTACAAAACCTACGATGTTCCGATAAATAAACCTACAAAAGAGACCATATCAAAACCTACAACAAAGAATCATTAAATCTATAACAAACAAAAACAAAATTTACATAATAGGAGAACTAATTCGAGGAATAAGAGAATTCAATTCTTCAAAACCTATAATGAATGATAAATAAACTTACAAAGTATACCATAAAAAACCTACAACAGCGAATCATTAAACCTACAACAAACAAAAATAAAACCTACATAACGGAAACCTTAACCGATAACCAAGGCGAACATAAACCTACAAAACGAATGTGTTCAAAGTTCCGTACGAGAAATATCAAACAAATTTGAACTTATAAACTTACAAAACCAGGAGAATTTAACGAGAAACCTACAACTAAAAAAAACTAAACCCATGAGAACTTAATTCAGAAAATTTAACTTTTAAACCTACATAACATAAGACACTTAAACCTACAACAAAGGAAAATGAAAATCTACATCACTTGGCAAAGAAACCTACAATGTTACAAGAAATTTTCGTAAATTTTCTGTCTGATGATGTAAAATTTCTCATTAATAGCAGTTTTGTAGTTTTTTTTTCTTTTCAAAAGAAAAATAAATAAAACAGTATTAAAATCGTGAAAATATTATAATTGTAATAAAAATCTTTTAGGACCACTATACTAAATTAAAAATCACAAAAGACTATTCTAATAATTCACCTTATAATATATCATGGAAATTTAACCAAAAAAAGAAAAGGAAGGTAGAGAGAGTCGTATAATGCTCAACTGAGTTTTGGTGAGATTCAAAAATTGTAAGAAAATTTCAAGTCGGCTGCAAAGTGAGAACCCACACACTTTCACAAATCATTCATTACCACACGCTTTTCTTCTTTGCTGCATGGTTATGTGTCACTTCCACCAACCACTTTCAAATCTTTTAATGTTACACTATATTTAGCAAAACATCTCTCTACTCTTTCTACCACACATTTTCTATTTTATTTACTCCAATTACTCACTCCTTTAACCCTCTACTGTGACCATTAGACCAGACCGATCGAGTTCCATACTAATACCAAAACATATTTTCAATCGCAAACGTTAACTTCATACGCTAACGTAAACACTTTTTGGGGCTAACGATCAAGTATTGCATTGACAATGCATGTGTCATAGTATAAATATTTCAAATAAAATATAATAGGAATCAAATTCACAATCTAATATTAAATTAAATGAGAAGCAAACTGACTGAATCATTTGCTTCTTAGCACACGTATTTAATAAACATAAAATCTGAAACACCCTTAAATATTTTAATCTTTTTTTATAAGTCGTAACTCAAATTCTCCATTAAATATTAAATATGTACGGAATCTTAGTCAACTCAATTCATATCAATTCAGTTAGACTTGATCCAATCGATCCAAATCAAAACTTGATATGGAAGCAAACTAGTATTGACCAAAACATAGATTTAGCAGTTCCTCTAGACTAACTAGCCAAACAAAATTGAGAACAAAGAAAGTTAACTGCACATATATAATGAGATTAATAATTAAGAAGATTTTCACAAGGAACACTAAGAAGGTGGAGAAAGTGCATCGTCATTCATCCAAAAAGCTAAATAAATCTCTTGAAATTCGATTATTATTTTCTCTTCCAACCACCACGCAATAAATAAATTACATAAAAACAAGAATGAACCTATAGGTAAGCAAACTGAAATAAACCCAATAACAAAAGAATTATTTTATAAAATTATTTCATCAAATTCGTTAAATCGGATTAAGAGTCAGAAGCTCTTTCTAGCTGGCTCTTGCCTGACACCATAAGCCTTGTTACAAAGCACTTGAATGACATCAGTCTCCAAAGATCAATGTTGCCTAGAATCTAAGCAAAATTTTGCGATGTGACTCTTCCTCTTAATCATTTAATTAAGATCCAAACAGTCTATTTTGATATTACTAGCCGGATACAGTACGTTAAACAAAAAAAAAAAACAAAAAAGAGAGAAGTCATAAAATTACATGATTTCCCAAGTCCTCCAAAAAGTTATAAATTTACAAAATTCGAGAATTTTATGGATAATAATTTGAAAATGTCAAGAATCAGGTGATCTAGTTGGTTTGCGAATAATCTAGTTTGATATTAAGTGGTGAGTTTGAATCACAACTTGTTGTAGTTAGAAAAATTTAGTTATGGATCGAATTTTGTTAATCCAATTATATAATTAAACAAAAGTTTAATTTGAAAATTAATAAATAAGAAAAAGGTAAGTGTTTGATATTTTGTGAAGGGATTGCGTGTTAAGAAGCAAAACCCCTAGAAAGGGAGTGACTTGAGGATCAGCTTCAGCTTTCTGAGACATAATGACAAATAACATATGGGTTTGATATTGAACCAGTTTTTATTTACATCACATGTTTTGCTTTCTTCTTGTGGTCCTCTTTTATATTTTCTTCTCCAATCTCTAAGCAAATCCTAACACATCAGAAAATTTGTAAACCATGGACCCCATTTAAGATTCACTTGTATCTTCCTTAATTGACCTTTTTCAAAGGCATGATTAAACTTTTATAGTGAAACAAGTAATCTAAAATCTTCATCAAAGACTTAATATTGTTGCTATAGATAGACATGTAAATGCTCCCAAAGAACCTAACAAAACCACTTCACATGTTGAAGAGGCAAGTTTTTAACTGTTTTACAGAATCCAACAAAAAACAGAAGAGACTCTTATAAGCTTTAAAGATTTTAAACGAGCAGACAAGGCATATGCTTGGTGACAACTACAGTTGCACACATGTATTGCACTTATTATTCTTTTCCCTTTTCCAATTTTGCACGCAACTCTCTATTTATCAGCCTATCAAACTCTAAAAGTACAAGAAGAAAAAATCAAACTTACTCAAGTTGCCGTGGATTACAAACATGATTTGATGTTTTCTTAATCCGAGACCCATTAGAGGAGTGTAACACTTTTCTAAACCCAGATAGAAGAAATAGTCAATAAAGAAACAACAAGTATCAAATTTATACTGTAAATCTGTAATTAGCAACATAGCTTTCTGTATTGTTAGACAAAACCTAAGAAATTTTAGAAATAAACTCCAAAAAAAATTAAAATCTTTGCAGATGGATCCAGTGAGGTACCTTTAGTGTACACAAGACGGATACTGATGTTGACAACAACCACAAAATTATCTAAGCTGGCTGATTCTCAAACATTTTGATGTAATTTTCGGACTGATGGTGGTTTAGTATGCCTTAATGCAGGAACATATTTTATATATCCAATTGTGCCTTGTACACACACTACACACACTAAAAGTCAGAAATTCAGTAGCCAAAAATTCAGTATGTTGAGGGAGGCAAAGAGAAGAGAAATTTTTTTGGGTCCCATGAGAAAGGAGAGCCGGAAGCCCATGGCCAGGCACTAAACCAGAAGACCCACCACCTGACATGTTTCTCCTTTTGCCAGATTAGGATCGATCCTGCTCTTTTTGACTCAAAGCCTGTCATATCTACTCAGGAAAGTCGTTCAAGCTTATCAACAACATTCTCCCTCTTAAACTTGACTTAAACTTCGATGTTGATCTCTTGAACTCCTATGAACTCCCTTATTTTTTTAAACTTGTTCTTTCCCAAAGCCTTAGTAAGAATATCCGCCTTTTGCTCATTACCGGGAAAATATTCAACTTCAATTAGTTCATTGTTTACACACTCTCTAATGAAGTGAAACCTCTTATGAATATGCTTACTATGACCATGGAAAACCGGATCCTTAGTAAGGGAGATTGTTGATTTGTTATCGATCATAATCTGAACTTTCTTACTCTCTTTTTCGGTTCTTTCACTTCGTAGTTCTTGGAGCAATATAGCTTGCATTGCTACTTCTGTTGCAGCCATAAACTCGGCTTCACATGATGATAAAGATATTGTTTCATGCTTTCGAGAGCACCAACTTATTGGACATCCAATGTAGTAGAAGATATGACCGGTTGTACTTTTCCCATCATCCAAATCAACATTCTAGCTAGCATCACTATAACCAATTAAACATTCTTTATTGTCTCGGAAAAACATAAGTCCATGAGTCAATGTTCGTTGAACATATCTTAGAACCTTTTTTAATGCTAAACAGTGAGACTCCTTAGGTTCTTGCATATACTTACTCAAAACACCGACATTATAAGCAAGATCTGGCCGTGTATGAATCAAGTATTGTAAGCATCCAATAAGTTCTCGATATTCTTTCTCATTGATACGTTTTTCTTCTTGAAACTTCGAAAACTTAGAACCAGATTCCATTGCATATAACAAGCATTACAATCCTTCATTCCGCCTTCTTCGAGTATCTTCTGGGAATATCTCTCTTGTCTCAAAGTTATACACCCTTCTTCTTGTATAACCTCTATTCCAAGATAGTATGTTAATTTACCAAGATCACTCATCTCAAATTTACTAGATTTACCTCTTTTAAATTTTTTGATCATATTTTGACTTGAGCCCGTTACCAACAAATCATCCACGTATATGGCAACAAGTAGAAATTGTCCTTTATTTCTTTTTGATACAACGGTGCTTCCTTTGTACATCTAGTGAATTTGAGCTCCTTAAGAATTTGATTAAGTTTGTCATTACATGTTCTTGGAGTTTGTTTTAATCCATAAAGGGCATTATTCAACTTGTAGACCTTTCTTTCTTTCCCTTTGATTACAAAACCTTTTGGTTGTGTAACATAGACTTCTTCCTTTAATTCTCCATGTAGGAATGATGTCTTAACATCAAGATGATGTATCTCCCATCCATTTGTAGCTGTTAAAGCAATGATAAATCTTATAGTTTTGATTCTAGCAATCAGAGCAACTTTGAAATCAATACCATATCTTTGAACATAGCCTTTTGTAACTAGTCTAGCATTATGCTTGTTTATACTCCCATCTGAATTTCTTTTAACTTTGGAAACCCACTTTAAACCAATAGGTATAACAACAAGATTCCAAGTCTTATTTTCTCAGATTGAACTTAACTCCGCTTCACACGCAGTAACCCATACTAGTGACTTGCTTGCTTCTACGACATCACAAGGTTCTTCATTAACTCCACTTCTAGCTTTTGTTTTCATCAAAGATAACATCATGATTAAGAACTATCTTTCAGGTTGTAGGGTCATACAAGCAGTAAGCTTTTTCCAGGCTCTGTTCCTAGGTGTACCAACACATGCGAACGATCATGTAACTTCTTAAGATTAGGAGCCTCTATTTTTGCATACCCCAAACAGCTAAATATTCTTAGATGTTCAAGTCTCGTTTTATTTCCTTTGAAAGCTTCATAAGGAGTTGGATCTTTCAAAGCTCGTGTTGATATTCTATTAATGATATATGTAGCATGTCTCACGGCTTCTCTCAATAAATATCTCGGTAGATTCATGCGTTTCAATATGCTTCGAGTCATCTCCATCAAATTATGATTCCTTCTCTCAACAACTCTATTTTGTTGAGGAGTATAAGGTGATGTAATGTTTCTTTGTATTCTGCTTTCATTACAAAACAACTTGAACTCTTCTCCTCTATCAATTCGTAAAACCTTAATGCTCATTCCGGTTTCTTTCTCAATGAGTGTTTTAAAACACTTCAACTTCTCAAAAGCTTATCCTTTCTCCTTCAAAAGAATACTCCACATAAAGCGAGAATGATCATCAATAATAACAAAGATGTATTTGTTATTTGCTGGAGTAGGAGGTGTCAAAGGTCCACACAAATCACCATGCATCAAGCCTAACACTTTTTCTGCTCGAAACAATGTATTTTTCATAAAGGATTTTCTAACTTTTTTACCAAGTAAACATGAAGAATATTGTTCTTTCTCAATTGTAAAATGTGGAATTTCTTTCACCAAACTCTTCATTACCATTGTTTTTATAGTAACATCACCAACATATCCTAAGTCTAGCATGCCATTTAATTGCTTCATTAAGTGATTCAACTTGTAGACACTTCTCCATATCGACCTCCATATGAACTTTGTAGAGTCGGTTCTTTGATCTCAAAGCTTTAATCATCATCTTCCCTTCTCGATCATAAAGATGTAGATATTCTCTTTATAACTTAATTTCGGAACTTGATTCAGTGTTTGTCCAAGGCTAACTATATTGCTTCTCAAACCTGGTATGTAATATACATTAGTTAAGACTTTCTTCTCTCCATTAGTTCAAAGGAAAATAATCGAACCTCTTCCTTTTATGTCAATTCGGGAATCATCTCCAAACCTCACTTTTCCCGAGATTGTTTCATCAAGAGTAGAGAAGAAACCCTTCACTCCCGACACATCATTACTAGCTCCATTGTCCAAGTACCATATCTTATCATCATCCATTTCAAACTTCCTTGACTCAACGTTTCTTTCATTTAGTAAAAATACTTCATGCATGAATAGTTCATTACCATCTTGAGTCTCCTCCTCCTCATCCTTTTCATTCTCATAAGCCTCTTGAAGTTTAAGTAATCGATCGGGGCACTTACTCGCAAAATTTCCTTTCTTGTCACATCGATAACAAACTATTTGAGAAAAATCTTTCCTGATACAAGTCAAGGAAATATGTTTTCAAGTTGTTGTGTTGTAATACAAGTAATTAAACCTTTAGTTGTTTTGCTTCTGATAGCAACCAGAGTAACTGTTGTGCGGTTTGATGTCAAATTAATCCCGTCATTTTTGGTGTCATCGAATTGGACTGGTTGCTTAGGAGTTATAAACAATTATGAGTCGCTTTTTCCTAATAAGAAGGCTTTATTCGACATACCAGTAGCTCGTGCAGTTAGTGCATACGTGAATTCACTTCTCTTTGCAGCTGCTGCGTTTATATCCGATGGTAGTTTTAATGGAGGAGACAATGCTTTGTAATCAGGATTCATTACATCAAATTCTTATTGTTTTATGCTACACTTTTGTGTTTTTAATCTTTTTTTGTAACATTCCATGTAGGTATATATGACCATAGTTCTTAGTTAATAACCCACTATTTTCATTTATCCAATATGTTATTGGTCCTTATGCGGATGATCTCTGTAACGTGTTGCCAAACGTGGTTGAAGGAGTTGGAGTTCCAGTTGATCCACTCGCTTTTGCTGGTCTTTGTGTAAATTTCATAACGCTTCTTAGTTTTTTGGTTAGTTTCTTGCTAAGTTCGAATGCATTATATTAAACTTTTTTCAGGTATGGTAGTGCCTTCATTGAACTTGTTACCATGTGTAAGATTGGAAGGGGGTCGAATTGCTCAAGCCATGTTTGGAAAGAAGTAGAGCTACAATTCTCTCATTTGCCACTTCACTTCTTTATGGTATCAGAGGTCTTAGTGGAAGTGTCTTGTGTTTGGTTTTGGGGGCTTTTCCGCGACCTTCTTCCGCGGTAGTGAAGAACACCTGCAAAAGATGAGATCAGCCCTCTTGGGGATGATAGGTCGCTTGGGGTTTAGTACTTGGACTCATCTGCTACCTCATTCTCTTCCCCAATAGTGGAGGTACTTTCCTCCACTTCATTCTTCAATGGACCTTTCTTCCGTGGTGATGATTTCTGAAGATTTAGATTAAGACGCATAACACAAGCATTTTGGAGAACATCTTATTACTATTGTTATTATTAATGTTAAAAAAAACATAGTAAAACATGTATAGTTTGTTTTGTATCTATGCTCTTTTGAACATAACCTTGAATGGAACATCACTTAAAACAAGTCTTCTTTGTCCATCTTGTACAACCACTCCAATATACTTTTCAGAAATTGCAGACGGTAAGACAAAACCTGATCTTGTAATCATTCTCAAACTTGTCAATCTTGAACTCGTTATCAATCATTGGCTTACCGGGATTCCCTTCAACGCCACAAGTTGAAACGAAATATTGATTCGTCTTCTCGTCGAAATTGTCTAATTTCCAGATTGAAGTTGCATAAAATATGAAGTTTAGATCAGTTGAGACACAGATCGTACTAGATTTGTCTACTGGTGAGAATTGTATTGGTAGGCCTTGAGAAACTTCCAGATGGTCTTGGATTACGCTTCTCGGACAGGGTTTTGTTCTCAGGTTTGGATATAGTTAATCCACCGCCCCAGCCACGAACTACATGCAAGATATAGTAATTATAGCCGAAACGGAGATGTTGGCCATTGATGTCCTTTATTGCTTCGACCACAGCTTCGGTTGTTATTATTTATTTTGCCTCGTCTTCTTCCTCTTCCTCGTCCACGACAACCTTGTCCTCTACCACGTCCATAACCATTATCCTCTTGATAATCCATATTAGCATACATCAACTGTCCATCATCATGATCAAGTTGTTCCTCTTCTTCTTTAATCATTTCTTTATGGGCTTTTAGCCTTCCTACGATGTTTTCAAAGCTTGTTTTCTTCAAATCTAGAACTTGTTCAAGGGCAGCTATAATTGTTTTCTTCAAATCTGCTATAGTTTCACCTAGTGCACCTGTTTTAGAAGTGAGTTCGGATAGCTTTCCGACAAAAATATCGATTGTATCTATCTCCTTCATCTTCAATTTCTCAAATTCAGCCATTAAGGTAGCTACCCTAGCCTCTTTGACTCTCTCAACTCCAACATGTCAAGGGTTAATTGCTTCCCCAAATTTCCTTCGGCGTTTTCAAATCACCAACTTGTACGGATAAGTGATCCTGGTATACATTGAAATAGAAGTGCTTTTGTCATGCTATCCTTCTCACTTTCAGCTCATGTTCAATGGCACTCCAAACCTTATGAACCTCAAAATAAGACCTTCATTCGCATGGACCAAACTATATAATTTGTAGCTGTTAACATCGGATATTATATGGATGATGAAGACACTCCTCCTTCCTTTGGTTTAGACTCGACCAATTCACTCATGACTTCTCAATTTGTTAAGTCAATAGTATAAAAACCTCAATGTGTAAAAAAAACCATCGATCTCCTCTTTGTAAACTATTTGTTCTAATAAAAAATATAGTTTAAAGAGAAAATGTATAACCGTAGAACAAATTAAGAATAATTCTCTTGTATTAATAACTTTGAAAAATCTCTCAAAACCAACACTCGCGAATGAATTATTCTTTCACAATTAAATGTCACCATTTCAACATCAATATATACTCTCTAAATCAAATCTTAACCAGAAAAGAAAAACTTATAACATTTAGATAACTCTCTTAAGTATAATCACATTTATCCTTACACCTCAAGCTCTCTTTTAGGAGAATTTTAAACTTTAAGATTTCATGATTCATATATTAGAAGATTGTTAAAATCGATCCGTAGAATGAACTGTGGAAGAAATAGTAAAAATGAGTACCTGAGATTGGTGAGGCCAGTATTGCCGCAATAAAGACAATTAAAAGAGCAGGAGTATCTCGATAAAACGTTTGCTGAATCGGAGCACCCAACGGATCACAATAGATTGCGTTCGGCGGCACAATTCCGGCCTGATATGGATTTTGCTCCACGTAATAGGGAACTTCGATCACCGTTTGTCCCTCTTTGGACATCCTTCTTTGTACGATCAACGATTATAGATGATTCAATACACGCGAAGAATTCATCCTTTGAATCTTCTCGAAGACAGGCTCCCATCTAGAAGATAGAGACTCACACCTAAGAACATCTGCATCAAGGGTTTAGAAGGAATTCTTGGACTCAGGTTTCAAGGAATTTTTAATTAAAAAATAATAAAATAATCAAATAGTGAATAGAGGTTCGCCAGGGAGAGACTGCTGGAGACGAGGTTACCACGTGGCGAATCCTGATTGATTATTTCGTTTTTTAATTTTTAATTTTTTTAAAAACTCCACTAAGAAATTCTTTGATGCTGATGGTCTAATTGCCTTTCTTACTGAAAACTTGTATTGGGGTTAATAGACTCTCATTTAATGGGCTCAGAAGAACGTCAATTTATCTGCTTTTTCTTTCTGAACTGTTCCCAAATGCAAAACGACAATTGCAAGAAGATTCTAGCAAAATTTAATTGATTATTTATTGACACGGCGACCTTTCTGCGCTGTAGTATGTATTATTTTATTTTGTTTTAAATTTTAAGAAATATACTAACAAAATATGTAAAATTTGTTATGGTATTCTTTTCTTATTCGTTAAGTGTTGAAATAAACTATTCGAGACCAGAACTACAAATGAATGAACTATCATATGAATCGAACGAAATTTCGGAAAGGAATACAAGGCTTAGATTTACAGATCAAAGAGATAAAAGTGACAGAAGCTCTAGGTCTAATTGCTTCCTAATCATCATGCTCCTTTTCCGTTTTGACCGCTTCTTCAATAATTTTGAATTCGAGGCCGGAAATGTACCATGATTTGGTCCATTATCGCCCTAGTTGGGGGCTGATCCTTTATAATTCCGAATTCGGTCCGACTTCGGGCCATGTATCAACAAGAGCACCCCAAGTTGGGGAGTTATATGCTGAGCATTTGAAACGTGTTTGAATTTGAAAACCAATTCGAATAACCCGACAACAAAGTATATTCAAATAATTTTAAATTTCAAAAATGATTCGTGTTTAGATATCTCACCTGCTAACATGACACCGACATTTATCCCTCTGTCAAATGAAGATGAAGTGGAAAGCTCAAACTCCCGTGAACCTTCCCCTAAGCGAGCTCGTGGTAGTAAGGAAACTCATTAGATGATGACGTCGTCTCCAATTTCAAAGTGTCTGTTGGGGGAGATCGAGACTTAGGTTATAATGATGGTTGTCGAGACCCATGATTCCAAGATCGTCAGGGATCTCCCTCTACCGGTCCTAAGTTTCAATGGAATTTCTAGCACACGCGTGACTTCCCGATTGTGGAAGACAAGCATGGAATGGCTATCATCCTTGGGCTGCGTGATATGTCAGAGATAGCGAATTACACTAAGGCGTCGGAGTCTTTTGGTAACGTGAGCATTGCGTTTTTTATTCCATACACTCTATCAGCTTATTCTATTTGGTGGTTATGAGAATAATCGTCCTCCTATCGGCGAAAGAGCATAACAAAACTGTTGATACCCTTACCAACATGCTTAGTTTTGCTTAGGAACGTGAAGCTAAAAATCTAGCCAAGATTCAGAGGTTGGCTTCTGATGTGGAGGTTTCTGTCAACAAAGTTTCCGAACTCGAGCACGTAATACTGTTGGAGAAATTAGTATCATTGTTAAAGAATAAATCAAGAAAAGGAAGTCAGAGTAATGAACGAAATTGTAGGAAGTTTAGATGAGTCAATAATAACCATTTGAGGTCAATTATTTAGTCAGAATTTGTTTCAGTAAAAGTAGAAAGTAGTTTTGATAGTAAGGCTATATAACGCCATTGATTTGAGAAGGCTATATAACGCCATTGATTTGAGAAGGCTATATAAACTCTAAATTTTATGTGAGAAGCCTTCAGAAACACAAGTGAGAGAGAGATGGGAGATTATAAAATGAAAACTGAAGTGAAGTGGTAGAAAACTTTTCAGAGCAAAAGGTTTATGAAATATCATCGACAATGGATTCGATCCACAATAGTTCTGACTACATAAACAGAGCCAACAACTTAATGATGCAAAGACAAATGATCATAAGGTGAAGCACTATCTCTATCAAGCAATTGATAGAGTGACTTTTGAGCAGATTTTGGATAGAAAAAACATCCAAGATCATAAGGGAATCAATGAAGAGAAATATTTAGAGGCAATGATCGAGTGAAGAAGTCTCTGCTACAAAGGTTGATAAGAGATTTTGAGCTGTTGGAGATGAGAGAATCTGAGATCATGGAAGAATACTTTAAACGGGTACTGGCTATCACGAATCAGATGAGAAGAAATGGAGAAATCATGGATGACTCCAAAGTGGTGGAGAAGATTCTAAGGATGTTGAGTGAAAAATTTATGTATGTGGTGGTCTCAGTTGAATTGAAGGACATTGGGAAAATAACTCTAGAAGAGTTACAGAGTTCTCTTGTTGTTCATGAACAAAAAATTTAGGAGACCAAGATAGAAGAGATGATCAAGCCTTAAGGGTTTCATATGGTGGACAAACAAGTGAAACCAGAGGAAGAGGATCTGGTAGAGGTGGTAGAAGACGTGGACGAGGGAGATCGTTTTCTAAAATCACAGTAGAGTGTTTTAATTGTCACAAATTTGGACATTTCAAGAATGAATGTCCAATGTGGGGGAAGAGGCAAATTATACAGATTTCAAGGAGAAAGAAGAAGTGCTTCCAATGACTTACATCGAAGAAGAAGATGTAAATCTGGAGGATGCAGAATTGATGATGATGATGATGATGGCGTATTATGAGGTGAAATTTGAGGACGCTGAGATGATGATGATGGCGTGTACTGATCAGGAAGAAACCTTAAGAAAGAAAGCTTGGTTTCTCGATTTTGGCTGCTGAAATCACATGAGTGGTCATCATGAGCTATTTTCATACCTGAATCTGGACTTCAAACACTCTGTCAAGGTAGGAAATGATAAGAAAATGGTTCTTGGCAATGGAAGTGTAAAACTGGTCTTACACGATGTCTCATACACTGTAAGTGACTACATTCATGAACTGAAAAATAATCTCTTAAGTCTTGGTCAGCTGCAAGAGAAGGAGATAACCATCATCATAAGAGCAGGCTTCTGCAAAATTTACCATGATGACTAGGGGATAATAGTTGTGAGTAAGATGAGAAGAAATAGGATGTTCATGTTGATTGAAGAAGGAAATGAAAAAGATAATCAACAGAGGTGTTTAAAGACCGTCTCAGATGATGTAGGGAAGTTGTGGCATGAATGATATAGTCACCTCAGTCACCGTGGAATGAACTCTGCAGAATAAAAATATGATATGTGGTCTACCTATGTTTGATGCACCAAATTTCACATGACTGTTTAGTGGAGAAGCATACAAAGAACCCAATTCCTAAAAGAAGTTAATGCAGAGCCAAAGAAGTGCTTGAACTAGTTCACTCAGATATTTATGGTCCAATTAATCATGCATCCACCAGTGGGAAGAGGTACATTTTATGCTTTATAAACAATTTTAGCAGAAAGGGTTGAATGTATTTCTTGAAAGAAAAATTCGAAGTGTTTGTCCAGTTCAAGGTGTTCAAAAACGGAGTTGAAACGGAAACAAGAAACAACATTAAGTTCCTAAGAACAGATTGCGGAGGGGGGCATACGTCTTATGAGTTCTCGAATTTTAACAAAGAGAAGGGCATTCAAAGGCAGCTAACTACCGCATATACTCCTCAGCATAATGGAACTGTAGAGAGAAGAATAGAACGATGACGAACCTGGTAAGATCCATGCTTTCAACAATAAAAGTGCCAAGAGTTTTTGAGCTGGAGCTGTAAATTGGACATTCCATGTCCTAAATCGATGTCCCACAGTTGCTGTAAAAAATTCCACACCACAAGAAGCTTGAACCGGAGTGAATCCTAGTGAGGATCATTTTCGTGTATGGGAAGCATAGCTCATGTTCACATAAATGATGAAAAACGAAGCAAGCTTGACAACAAAAGCATCATTTGAGTTTTCATTTGTTTCTCTAAAGAATCAAAGGGATTTTGATTGTATAACCCTAAAAGCAAGAAAATCATTGTGAGCAAAGAT
Source organism: Lepidium sativum (assembly GCA_023374145.1). Taxonomy (NCBI): domain Eukaryota; kingdom Viridiplantae; phylum Streptophyta; class Magnoliopsida; order Brassicales; family Brassicaceae; genus Lepidium; species Lepidium sativum. The sequence continues at coordinate 18,708 of JAKUCM010004922.1, forward strand.
GTAGTATTTTAGGAATCAAAAGAATGGGACTAGGAAGAAGAAAAGGAAGATCCAGCCAATGTTTTGACATGTAATGATTCAGATATAAGCTAGGAAGAAAGTGAAAAATGAAAAAAGTGACAGTGAAAACCTAGAAAATGCTCCATAACAAGTTATTGATCAAGGAAACCAATCATCATGCATTATGATAATCAAGTAGTAATCCACATAGCAACTAACTCGGTGTTCTATGAAAGAATTAAACACATTGAAATTGATTGCCATAAGGTTTGGGAAAATATTGAAGATGGAACTACACTTCCATGCTATACCAAGAATAAAGATCAATTGGCAGACATATTCACCAAAGCTACAAGCCCTAAAGTTTGTGATAATATCTATCACAAACTCGGGCTTGTGGACCATACAAGACCTTGATTGAAGGTCCCCTTTCCCGGGGAAAGCACACTCTTTTTCCCTTGGATGATTTTTGTCCCATGAGGTTTTATCTCCAAGGTTTTTAATGAGGTGCAATCCCCGGGTCTTCAAAGCTTAACCAACATGTCCATGTATGGCTAAGCTTGAGGGGGAGTATTGATCAAGAAAAATAAAATAAAGTTGTGAAAAGTCAACAAAAGTCAAGCATAAGTCAACGGGAAGATCTCATGTACAGCAGGCCGAGGAACCGGGTATAGCAGTCTGAGGATCACCGTATCACGGTACATCGAATCTCATAACGTAGGTCGAGAAGTTCTCATACTGCAGGTCGAGAAACTCTTGTACCGCAGGATTAGGAAGTCTCGTACCGACGGTCGAGAAATCACGTACCACAAGACGAGAACTCTCAGACTGACGGTCGAGGTATTCACGTACCACGGGACGAAGAATACTCGTACCACAGGAAGAGAATCTCGTACCGCGGGTTGAAGAACTATCATACCACGGACGGAGGACTCATGTACCCAAGGTCGAGGAGTCTCGTACCGCAGGTAACGAAATTCTCATACCAAGGCCGAGAGTCCAAAAGTCAATGGTCGAATGAAAAAGTCGAACACTTTGAGAAATCAAAGTGTAACCTTGGTGTAATGGGAAAAAGGCCCCTTTCTATATAATTAGGGTCCAATTAGGACCTAACTAGTCACAAGTTACCGTTGGAGTAGAAGGACAACATGTGACCTTGTGTCCTTGGGTGAAGACCAAAAAAAGTACGGGTCACTATCATCCTCGGGGTGCTACCTTCCTCGAGGACTGGATACCTCGGGATCGCCATTTTGTCTCCCCTCTCCATCGGCTTTAAAGACAATGGCTAGGGTTTTTGAGTCTTATCTTCTATGTTGTCTCTCCATAAATAGACTTGTAACACATGTATGTAATTAACTAAATTTTGCAATAACAATTCGATGTTACAAATTATTCTCAATCTTTTCCCTTATGCACTCTAAATTCTAACAAAGTGGAGGAAGACTATGAACGAGGAGATGAATTCGATTGTGAAACATCAGACTTGAAACTTACAGATTTGCCAAAGGGAGCGAAGTGCATCAGTGTAAAGTGGATCTACAAGACTAAGTTCAAAGCTTGGTTAGTAGACAAGGGGTACTCACAAAAACATGGAATTGACTACAATGAAGTGTATGCTCTTGTGGCACGAAGGGAAACCATCAGAACTTTTATTTTAAGAGCAGCACATAAGGGTTGGGACATTTATCAATTAGACGTAAAGTCGGCTTTTCACCACGGGATCCTTACAGAAGATGTATATGTGGAGCAGCCAGAGGGGTATGTTGTTGAAGGAGTTAAAGACAAGGTGTATAGACTTGACAAGGCCTTGTATGGCTTAAAGCAGGTTCCAAGAGCTTGGTTCAACCGAATTAAAGAGTACTTCATGAATGACGGTTTTGAGAAATCACAGAATAAAGAAACACTGTTTCTTAAGACAAACAAGATGACTCTTATTTATCAGTATTTATGTTGATGATTTGATATACATGGGAGATGATGCAACGATGATGAAGGAGTTCGAGGAGTCAATGCAAAGAGAATTTGTCATGACAAATCTTGAAAAAATGAGGTACCATCTGGGAATTGAGGTTGTACATACAACTCTTGGAATTCAGATATCTCAAGAAAAATATGCGATGGAGGTGCTGAAACGCTTTGACATGGAGAACTATAATGTGGACTCTAACCCGATGGTTCCAGGAAACAAACTTACTCTGGAAGAGGAAGGAGAGCTTGTAGACGATACTAACTATAAACAAATAATCGGAAGTCTCATGTACATCACAACCACTATGTCGGATCTGCAATTCACTGTAAGTCTTTTAAGTCACTACATGGCTAAACCAACATAATTGCACTTGCAAGCAGCGAAAATAGTTCTCAGGTATCTAAGTTGTACAATGGATTATGGTATCTGGTACAAGAGAAATGGGAATGGAGTTGTTCAGATATACACCACCGACAGTGATTTTGTTGGGGATATTGACAGCAGAAAAAACACTTCTAATTACGTGTTTTTATAGATAATGCAGTTGTGGCATGGTCATAAAAAAACAACCAATTGTCACACTCTCCACTACTGAAGCAGAGTATGTGGCTGTACAAGTTGTGCTTATAGCTTGAAGAAAAATCTGAGAAGAAAAAAAGACCTTTTATTTGTCGGCTCATTCAAAAAGGAAAATCACTGACGACCTCTGGAAAAAAATGCTCTAAAACCCGACCATTATTTCTTTTTGGGATTTGTCCAGCAAGTATCTGGAATTTCGACCCACAAGTCTTGAGACCTGTTTTGTTTGAAACCGAGCTATTTTGTTGATCTTAATTTGTGTACGCTTAGCATGAATGTGTTTTTTTTTGTTTCAGGTAGTGTTTCATGGCCGCTATATGTTGACTTGGAGAAGTTTGCCGGTTTACTTCGCTCAGAAAACACGAATTGGACAACGTTTTCCTCAGAAAGGCTTAGAGAATTTTTTCGCTTCTTTATCAAGGTAATTTTTGGTTTATATATGGCGTGTAAAGTCAAATGCTTCATGTTAGAGGCAAATCCACTCCTTTTAAATAAATAAATTAAAATATCAAAGCAATACAATCCAACCAAAATTAATTTCAAAACTTGCTCGAATTATCCGCCAACTAAGAATATTGGAGCCATGAAAGGCAAAGAAGAATTACAGAGTAGGAAGTCCTGATACCATGAAAGATTAAAAAATCTCCTCCCCGAGTCTCTTGATTTCATTTCAAATATAAAGAGTATATAGTTCCCCTATTTTTAAGGAGTTTCTAAAGATTCGATTAACAATAACAAACAGAAAGAATTTTCCGAGGAATATTCTATATTCTAATAATCGCAAGATGAGAATCATCAACCTCAGATAGCTATTTAGCCACGTGACATAGTCCTTGGCTAACACTATGTTTCATGAATGTGACGTCTCTACTAACAACACAAGAGCAAAAGTAAGTGATTACAAATCCGTTTAAAATACAGAAAACACAATCAACAACCTGAACAGAGAGTAAAGTCTCCTGCAAAAGGTTCTGCAAGAAGTCTTTTTCTCTGCAAAACAGTTTTGACCCTGTGCAATCTCTTTATTGTAATGATAACGAGACAACTGTTCTTGATGTAATAGTTTAAGGTTTCAAAGATGTCTATATAAGACTCTGAACTGTAATATGTTGAACAAAAACTTGAAAGAAATCAAATTCAAAGCTTAAATACATTCGGTGTTTTGCATTCTCATTTTGTTTTCATGGTATCAGAGCTTCTACAACCTTAACAGGTATAATGGAAACAGCTTTCGATTCTTATCCTTTCCAAAGTTATGTTCACATCACAAGCTCAATTACAATCAAGTTTACAGATCAAAACTATCTATTATGGAAGCCACAAATCGAATCTCTGCTTTCAAGTTAAAAACTCATGGGCTTTGTCACTGAAAGAGAAGCCAAACCTCCAGCCACTATCTTTATTCGTCAAGGAGATACAATATCAAAATTTCCAAACCCAAAGTTTGAAGCCTGGGAATGCACATATCAACTCATACGTTCTTGGATCTTTGGGACTCTATCTGAAGAAGTGCTTGGTTATGTAGTCAGCTTTGCTACATCTCATGAGATCTGGATCTCTCTGGCTGAAAACTTCAACAAAAGCTCTATGTCATGAGTCTTTGAGCTAAGAAGGAAGCTTCAAATGATGACTAAGAAAGATAAAAAAATTCCTGAATAGTGTAGAGAGTTTCGAGCTGTGTGTGATCAACTTAGCTCAATTGGTGAACCTGTTGCTGAATCTATGAAGATCTTCAACTTCATTTGTGGGCTCAGACGTGAGTATGATCCAGTTTGTGCAGTCATTCAACACTCTTTGTCCAAAAGCACAAGTCTCTCCTTCAATGATGTGGTATCTAAAGTTAGTAGCTTTGACTCAAGGCTACAAACTTATTAACAAGCAACTCAGATCTCGCCTCACATGGCTTTTTAGAGTCAAAAAGCAGAACAAGGCAATCAGTGCTTCAACAGCTCAAGTAACAGAGGTCGTGGCTCAAACTCAAATCATAATTGTAACAGAGGCAGAGGAGGATATTCTTCATGTGGTAGAGGTTTTCCTCAACAAGTCTCTTCACAACAATCTCAAAACAATAACTCCAGACCTATCTATCAAATATGTGGAAAAACATGTCACACTGCTCTTAGGTGTTGGAGCAGATTTGACAACAACTATCAAGGTGATGAGCTTCCTCAAGCTTTAGCAGCTCTTCAAGTATCAGACAGTTCTGGTAAAGAATGGCTTCCAGACTCTGGTGCAACTTCTCACATTTTGCTACAACTAAGAATCTCACTAATGCAACTCGTTATCATGGCACTGGAAATTTAATGGTTGCAGATGGTAATTTCTTACCTATAACTCACACCGGATCAACTAATCTCTTTGTTTCCACATGTAGCTTACCTCTTAATGACATTTTGGTTTGTCCATCAGTCCAGAAGTCATTATTATTTGTCTCTAAGTTATGTGAGGATTATCCATGCGGTGTTTTCTTTGATGCTCATAAGGTGTATGTTCTGGATCTGGAAACAAAGAAAGTACTCACCAAGGGACCAAGACGTGAGGTGCTGTACATGTTGGAGAATCAAGATTTCAAGACAATCTACTCATCTCGACAACAAACCACCACCAATCATATTTGGCATCATCGCTAAGGCATGTAAATCAACAGATTCTTCAGCATCTACACAACAACAAGGCTAAATCTATAAATAAGAGCAACATATCCTCCGTTTGTGGACCTTGTCAGATGGGGAAGAGTTTAAGCTTACCTTTTTCTTTGTCAAATTCAGTAACTTATGAACCATTAGCTAGAATCCATTGTGATCTTTGGGGTCCTTCTCCAATCTCTTTTGTACAAGGATTCAAATACTATGTGGTCTTTGTGGATGATTTCTCAAGATACAATTGGTTCTTTCCTTTTAAATTAAAATCAGATTTCTATGGAGTGTTCTTAATGTTTCAATGACAAGTTGAAAATCAATTTAACAAGAAGATTAAAGCATTCCAAAGTGATGGAGGAGGAGAGTTTATCAGTAATAATTTCACAACTCATTTAACAAACTGTGGAATAAAACAAGAATTTCATGTTCCTATACACCAGCTTAAAATGGTGTTGCAGAACGTAAACATATGCATTTGGTGGAGCTTAGTCTAGCTATGTTGTTTCACAGTCATGTACCACTCAAGTAATGGGTAGAAGCCTTTTATACTGCAAATTATATCACCAATCTTCTGCCATTTCCTGCTCGACAATTTGTGATCCCTTATGAGACTTTGAACCAAGAAAAAACCAAATTATTCAACTTTGCGGGTATTTGGAAGTGCCTGCTATCCTTGTCTCAGACCTTATGTATTGGCCAAGTATCCTCACTAGGCCACACCTAATTCTATCCAAGAGGCCTAGTGACCCTATCGAAGAGAAAATAATTGGAGCAAGGGGCGCGTGAGATTCCAATCGTTTAAGGGGAAAAAGAGTCGTTGGAGAAGTGGGCCCGACAGTCAAAGTGGTTGCAATATGACTGTTGGGACGACAGTGGTCCCGGTGGTCCCCAACGGTCAATGTGGTCCCAAATATGACCGTTGGGGAAAGTGGTCCCAATGGTCCCCCCCCCCCCCCCCCCCCCCCCATTATTATGACAACCTCTCTCTCTTTCTTCTTGTCTTTTATGTAATTTTCTCTCTTCTGTATATATTGATTGTATGGATGAACAAAGCTTTTAATGAGAAAATGTTTCTTTTAAATACTATTCACTCTCGTTATTCTCATCTCAATTTCTAAGGGTTTCTAGCGACTTTGGCTTGTTAGAACCCAAAACTTACATGGTATCAGAGCTATTCTAGGCTGCGTTTTCTCATTCCATTCTCTGTGTTTTTCTCTCGTCAAATCAAACTCTGTTTCTCCGAATCTCTTGTTGTCCGTACATCGTCTTCCTCAAAACGAGTGTACGGATCGGAGCCTTCATTAGGGTTAAATCTTGGATCGTTGTTTGGGTTGATCAAAAGCTTCTTCCTTTCTCGTATTCAAGCTAAAATCTCAGAAAAGTTTCAACTTTCTCCTTTAAAAATCGCAAAAGCTCAAAACTATCTTCGTTTTTTCAAGAAGTGGTTTTCTTCGGATCTCAAAAGACGGTATTGATCGAAGAATAGGTTGGATTCCTTGAACAGAAGTTACTTTGGCTGTATCTCAAGATAAAGGTTAGACCTTTCTCTGTCTTTGGGTAAGAAATTTTTCATCTTTCTCACTTAAAAGAAGATTGAAGCTATGAATCCTTCCAAAGTTCCGACGGTTCCGATTATGCTCAAGGGACCGAACTATCTTCTGTGGTCACGAGCTGTCAAGACGACTATATGTTCTAAACGAGGTTATTGGAGTCATGTGGTGAAGGAAAGACCTCCAAGAGAACAAAGCTCTAGCGGCAAAGAAGACTATAGAGAATACATCGATATAGACGATGAGTGGTTCCTCATGGATCAAGCCGTGAAGTCAATCATCTTGGACTCTCTTGATACTCCTAAACTTGAGGCCTATTACTACTGTGAAACGGCAAAAAAGCTGTGGGACACATTGAAGAAAGTTTATGGCAATGTGTCAAACTTGACTAGGGTCTTTGAGCTCAAGAAATCACTTGCGGGCTTATATCAAGAGGAGATAGAATTTACCGAATACTTTGGTAAGTTTAGGTCACTGTGGGCTGAGCTTGATATGTTAACACCAATGAGTATGGATCCAAAAGTCATTGGGGAAGGAATGAGGAGGATAAAGTCTTCGGACTCATGATGAACCTCAACCCGTGGTACAAAGATCTTGTGAAGCATATCCTAAGGAGTGCAGCCACTACTCACATTCTTC
>JAKUCM010004923.1:0-26433 GCA_023374145.1 Lepidium sativum
GGAAAAGAGAGAGATATAGTTAAATTCAAAAAACAAAGAGGAAGCTAGTTCCTGACCACCTTCGTATTTGCCTAGAGACAAAGAAGCTTCACTTCTTACTTTAATCACAACACATTTCAGACCAAGTTTACATATAAACACATCCTAGATTTCGCTGTCTTTAATTTACGTATATAAGAAAATTTATAAGGCAATTAATTAAGTTTGTTAGTAATCTAATACTTTTTCTTTTATCTACAATTGGACACAATAAAATTTTATTTATAACCTTTAATAATATCATGTATGCAAATAGGTAATACAATTTCTTGGACTCGAACTCTATTAAAAACAGTAAACATTCATTAATCACTTGACTAAATACATTTTTTATATGTTTCCATATGATACTTTTTATCTAATTTAGTTTATATTATATTGTGTAAATATTTCTTCTCAAACGGTTTGTTTCTTTTTTTCCAAACGATTTGTATATTTAAATTTCACACTTATAGTTTGATTTTTTTTTACATTGTCAAACTACGATTTATAAAATAATGTATAATATTCATAAAAATTTACAATGTTCTAAATATACAGACTAATGTAGACGAATCGGATTTCCAAAGTTGTCTCATCAACATTTTAATGCACGAGTTCGATATCTTGTCTATATAAAAACAGAGTGCAATGTAAAATTATGAGAAGAAGAAACCTATGTATTAGCGTTTGTGTGTTTGATGTCATGACAGTGTTGACATCAAGTGAACTACTCACGTATGCTTGATATCTCTAAGGTTTAAGGGGCATGTTGGACTTAGGCCGATTGTTCATCTTCTTCTTCATCTAACCGATATTTTGACATAAAATTCATGATAAACTTCACAAAAAATAAAAATTCCCTACACATCAGAACAAATGTAATGATATATGTATGTAGCTGATCAAATTGTCACCTGTTGATCATACATAATGACAACAATACAATTTCAATGAAGAAAAATTTAGTGATAATATAACTTTAATCATACAGGAAAGATCACAAGTTGAATAAGTCCATTATAAGCTAAAAATATTAATACTTATGAGAGATCAATGTAGGTTTCGACGGAACAATTTGATCTGTATTGAAAGATTTTGGATTTTTTTGTGAAAGAATAAACCGGTAATGGATCCGCCCCGTATAATACTTCTTGACCGGAAAAGCTCAATTCCCCAAATTTCTTCACAACACCGTTAGAGAAATTTCCATACAATTCGTTAAACGAGACATCGAGTTTAAGAAATGACTTCACTTGAGAAGTGACCTCTGTTATCATGGAGGTCGAGGAAACGAAGCGGGTCTAAAGAGAAGAGAAGAACAATGAACTAGGGATTTAGGGATTTGAGTTTTTTGTTTCGGCATTTTGATCAGTTTTTCTTCAATTCTTCATAGTTGCATAGATAAATGAAAAGCAGCATGTTATTAAATGACATGCGATTAATGGGGTTAAAAATTTATATTAGTTGAATTAACGACGAGTTTAAATTGAGTGGTCGATACATTTTTTTTTTTTGAAAGTCAATACAAAGCTTGGTAACTAATTTAGAGCCTCATGAATTCAATATTTAATTTGTTATTTTTTATAAGTTGGAGATTCAATTAACTTTTTATTCTGAAAAGAAATATTTTGTCATTAAGAAAATTTGATGGACCATCTAAATAAAATATCTTGTGAAATTACATGTAGAAAGTATCTTCACAAAAATGAAAATGTTCAAAGCCGACAAACACTTTTCTTAGCAAAACTGGCGTCTATGGATTGGTAATTTGGTATTTTGGTGTTGCACCAAATAAAGAAATCAAAATACATTGTGCTTTTGTTTTGAAATATTGCCAACTGTCACAATATTTAACGAAGATACAAAATATAAGGGTTGCGTCGAACACTCATTAAGATATTATTTGTGACAAAAAGAAAAACAGATTATATAACTTGACGAAAAATAGAAATACTCTCAGAGACTGAACCAAAATAAATGTTTTTTTTTAAAACAAAGCTCCAAGAAAGAAGAAAAATAGAACACTAAGGTCAAAAACCAATTAACTACTACCTCAAACCCGAAGAAACAAAGTCACCACCAATGACATAATCTTCTAAATGAGAATACCTCAATAGGTTTCTACACCAACAAGATTAAGATCCACATATTTTCTTGAAAAAGGCAAAACTGAAATAATAGCTGACCGTTGTGATGCCAAGATAGAGCCTAAAAGTAGAGTAGACTCAGAATAGGTCATTAGAGTACATACAACGAGCAAAACAGAATCTCTTCACGGAAGTAACCGGAGCCTATAAAGCACAACACCCTAACAGACCAGAGAGAAAACTAATTAAGATAACTAGGGCATAAAACAGATCTATTTCTTCCTCTTAACTCTCTTTCCTCTTACACTATCTCTTTCTTCTCTAAACGAATGAAATTATGAGTTTTTGGGTTTGGTGTTCTGCGACGGTTCACCAATTCATATTCAAAAATTTGCTGAATATCATCTTTTTCTCATTTCAACTATTTTATATTTCTCCACGATCACTCAACCTGAATTTCTTCTATTGCGATTTGCTTCACCGTCGTCGTGGGGGCCCTTTGGTTGTTTTTACAAGTACACTTCTAAGGTATTGGATTTCTTGTTCTTAAGGTTTCCATTTTTGCGTTGTGTCACCACTCTCGTCCCTTCTCTTCGGGGTCTAAGTCTTAGGTTTTATCTAGTGATATGTTTGCATTTCAACTAGTTTTAGGTTATTTACCATTTTTGGATTAATTCACATAGTGTTTTCAATATTTTGGAATCCTTTAAGCTCTATTTTGGAGTTCTTATTCATCTTGATCAAGACTTCCCCTCAATCTTAGCCATAAAGGACATGTTGGGTAAGCTTTGAAGACCCAAGAACTACACCTCATTAAAAACTTTGGAAAAAACACCACATATGAAAAAATTATACCAAGGGAAAAATACTTCCTCGAAAAAGGGACCTTTGATTAAGGCTGAGTGAGATCTACGAATCTAAGTTTGTCATAAATATGATCCAAAACTTTGAGACTCGCGACCTTGTATTTCATGGAAGTATTATTGCTTCTTCAATTTTTTCTCGACCTTATGGCAATCCACCTCAATGTGCTTGGTTCGCTCATGAAAGACCGAGTTTGGTGCAATGTGGATCGCAGCTTGGTTGTCACAATGCATGGTGATGGGTTCCTTGGATTCGAAGCCTAGGTCTTTGAGAAGAGCCTTGAGCCATGTGAGCTCATTTGTAAGTTTCCTTATTGCCTTATACTCCACTTCGGCGCTTGAACCAAACACAATCTTTTGGTTATTTGTCTTCCTAGTAACTAAGTTTCCTTTAACAAAGTTACAATATCTGGTTGTGGACTTCCTATCCATTTTATCTCCGACTCAATGATGTGTCTGCATTTTACCACATTTTAGGGCCATTATTTAGCATGTTTTGCATTCATACTTGCATTATTATCATAGTTTTAGGATCTTTTAGGCATAATTTGCATACTTAGTGTTGGGCATTGCACAAATTGCATAAAAGGTATTTTTAGGCACTTTTTGGAGCATTTCATGAAGAATTTCGGACTACAAGAAGACCAATGTAATCGGCTGGCCTAAAGTTGAAGTTCAGGATGTGATTTGGCATATACCCATGACACTCGAGCATGACACTCGACAACACTTGGTCGAGTGGATTTTCGGACCAGAACGTTGACTTTTGACATAGTTGACTTTTCTTTTGGGCTTTTTGTAAAAATGGCCCAATGGTACCCCTTTATGTGAAAAGGCAAAAGCCCAACTATTTTAGGCCTTTTTTTCATTTTTCTTTCTAAGGAATTTTCCATTTCTTCTTTCTAAGGAACTTTCCATTTTTCTTTTCAAGGAATTTTCCATTTCTCTTCTAGGGAATTTTCCTTTCTTTTCTTTAAACAATTTTCCTTTTTTACTTTCTGAGTAATTTTCCTTTTACTTTAAGACTTAAAGATCTTTGTTGATATATAAATTGTAGTAGAATTTCCACTTTTAATATACAATCTTTTCTAGCAATTTTCGATCTCCATCTTTACAAAGCAATTTACGATTTTTAGTCTTAAGTTTATGCAATTGATTTTCGATTTTAAGTATATGTTTTACTTCATGAATTCTGAGTAAGTTAGTCTAGGGTTCTTGAGAAAATGGTGAGATTGGGGGAAAACTTAGGGATTTCCAGATTTGTTTATGTTTGATTAAGGTCTTAGATCTCTTTAATTTAAGTGTTCTTAATGCTTGTTTCTTTCTAATCAACTGAAATTCGATCTCTTGGTGAATCCCCCCCCAGAAGCGTTTGGGGAATCACTTGAACATGCTTAAGTTAAGATAACATCTTCCTAGCTCAAGAGATTGATTGTCTAGGGTGTTATTAGGCTTTGTAAGGTCCATACTTAAAGCCTCTTGAATTTCCAATCGTTGGGCGAGAGTCAAGTCAGGTTATCTTTTTGGAGAGGTCCCATTGCGCGAGAGCGAATGTGATTACTTTGTGATTCCTTGCTTAGAGGTCATCTAAATAGGTTGATAAACAAGTCTGGAACCCCTAGGAATACCCTAATCATTGATCCTTAACCTCGAGAACCCCTTTTTCCTCTATTGAATTTTCGTGATTTTAATACTCTGCTTATAGGTTGAGATTTGGTGTTGCACTTCATTTCATTTTGCTATTGCTTTATTTTCAATACTCTGTTTTTACATTCTATTTTCATGTCTCGTTTTTATCATTCTGTTTTAGGATTTCGCTTTCACCTAGTTTAGACAACTGCTCACTAAATCGAATCTGGCTTAGATTAGGATAAGTAGATCACATATTGATTGCTAGTTACTCTCCCAGTGGATTGACACCATACTGTACTACGATTGATTAGACAGACAGTTTGGTATTTGAGAAAACACCGTAAAAACCTGTTTATCAAATTGGCGCCGTTGCCAACTGGGTTATAGTTAGCTACAATTAGGAAAATCACTTTCCTGAGACTAAGTTTTACTACATTATTCTAATCTCGTTTCTGGTTTTTGTCTGCTTTCAGGAACACTCGATCAACAAGCTCGACCAACTAAGCTCGAGCTCCTTGATTGTTCTTTTGTTTCCGGAGAGCTCGATCAGACCCCAGAAACACTCGATCAGCACACTCGAGCAACACCTGCTCGAGTGTCATTTCAGACAACAAAAACCACTTGCATGAATACCAGGTCCCGTGGTAGTGAAGATCTCATCCCATACTTTGACAGAATAGACCGTTTGCCTCGTGAATACTTGCGAGAACAACGGAACAGATTGAACGAAGAATACACGGATCAGGTGAACATGGAAGAACAAGTACAAGCTACTGAACTAGGAACTCGTCCTAGGAGAGTTAGACACATTGGTGCCGGTGATGCTCCCAGTATTCACACTCAACGCCATGGAATTGCCCCACCAGCCATCTCCAACAACAACTTTGAGATTAAGAGTGGTATGATCTCCATGGTCCAGAACAGTAAATTTCATGGTTTACATTCTGAGGATCCACTAGATCATCTTGATGAGTTTGAAAGACTAACCAGTTTGACAAAGATAAATGGGGTTAGTGAGGATGCTCTGAAATTGTGATTGTTTCCTTTTTCTCTTGGAGACAAAGCACATCTATGGGAAAAACACTTGCCACAAGGGTCTATTACATCTTGGGATGCCTGCAAACAAGCGTTTGTAGGCAAATTCTTTTCCAACTCCAGAACTGCGAAACTTCGCAATTCTATCTCTGGTTTCAAGCAAAACCATTCTGAGACATTCTCTGAGGCTTGGGAACGATTCAAGATGTACCAATCACAATGTCCTCATCATGGGTTTACTACTGAGTCACTTCTCAGCACTCTCTACAGAGGCGTTATTCCCAAGATCCGAATGTTGCTAGACACAGCAAGCGATGGGAACTTTCTGAACAAGGATGTAGATGATGGATGGGAATTGGTTGAGAATTTAGCATAAGCAGATGGCCAATACAGTGAAGACTATGATCGAACTCCTAGAGGTACAGCTGATCCTGACATGGTTAGTAGGAAGGAACTCAAAGCCATATAAGAAAAGCTGGATAAGTTGCTCTTAGTTCATCAAAAGCAGGTACATCACGTGAGTAAGTCCGAACAGGTTGTAGAGGATGAAGATGAGGTAGAGGAGGTCAGTTTTGCGCAGAATCAGGGTAACATATAAGGGCCTTACAACAACTACAAACCCAACCCAAACCTCTCATACAGGAACACCAATGTGGCTAATCCCCAAGATCAGGGGTATCCACCAAAATCGCACCACCATCCCCAATCCAAACTCTTTGTCCCAAAACATCAATACCATCAAACTCATCACTACTCACCTACTGTACCACGTGATTATGAATACAACAACACTACCCAACCCCAACAAACCCCTGAAGTAATGGACATCTTGCAGGAAATCCTCAAAGGTCAGACAGCTACCGCCTCTGAAATAACCAGGAAATTTGCTGAGGTACACACTAAGATAGATGCTTCCTATAATGACCTCCATTGCAAGTTTGAGACTCTTAATGCCCGCCTCAAGAATTTAGAGAACAAGCAAGCTTCCTCCTCTGCAGTTAAGACTATTGGGCAACTACCAGGAAAAGTCATTCAAAACTCCAAGGAATACACTGCCCAATCCATTACATTGAGAAGGGAAAAGAGATCTCTCCACAAATACGACATGATAAATTCACTGAGGACAGTAACATTCAAGTTGGGGAGGACAGCCTTAGTCAGAAAAGGCTGATAAATATCGAGAAAAAGCCTCAGAAAAGAACACTCGAGCAGGACGCTCGAGCTGGAACTGATCGAGCATTATGTTCAGAACCACACAATGAGACACTCGAGCAGGACACTCGAGCAAGGCTAGGTCGAGTGTCCCCTTACCAACCTCCAAAACATGATATTTTGCACAGTATCCACAAGTATTTTACCCTTCCTCCTTTTAAACCTCAACTACCCTTCCCACAAAGGTTTAAAAAGGACGTAATGATGAAGTACAAGGCTCTTTTTGACAAGCAAATAAAGGATGCTGAGGTAAAGATACCTATACTTGATGCTTTCATGCTAATGCCTCCTTATCAAAAAATTTTGAAAGATGCTGTGAAGGAAAGAACAAATGAGCTAGAGGGTATGGCAGTAGAGACTCATGAGTGCAATGCCATCTTAGAGAGGATAATAGTGCAAGACAAGCTAGATGATCCTGGGACATTCACTTTACCATGCTCATTGGGTCATTTAACTTTCAGCAAATGTTTATGTGATCTTGGAGCTTCAATTAGCCTAATTCCACTATCTGTTGCTAAGAGGTTGGGGTTCAACAACTACAAGTCTTGTAAGCTCTCTTTGATTCTAGCTGACAGTTCTGTCCGTTTGCCATATGGTTTACTGGAAGATATACCTATAATGGTTGGTAGTGTTGAGGTTCCTACAGACTTTGTGGTGATTGATATGGATGAGGAACCACAAGATCCACTACTCCTTGGTAGACCATTTTTAGCTTCTGTTGGAGCTGTAATTGATGTAAGGAATGGAACAATTGAGCTAAACTTTGGTAAGGATCTTATTGCATGAATGGTCATCTAAATAGGTTGATAAACAAGTCTGGAACCCTTAGGAATACCCTAATCATTGATCCTTAACCTCGAGAACCCCTTTTTCCTCTATTGAATTTTCGTGATTTTAATACTCTGCTTTTAGGTTGAGATTTGGTGTTGCACTTCATTTCATTTTGCTATTGCTTTATTTTCAATACTCTGTTTTTACATTATATTTTCATGTCTCGTTTTTAGCATTCTGTTTTAGGATTTCGCTTTCACCTAGTTTAGACAACTGCTCACTAAATCGAATATGGTAGGATAAGTAGATCACATCCTGATTGCTAGTTACTCTCCCAGTGGATTGACACCATACTGTACTACGATTGATTAGATAGACAGTTTGGTATTTGAGAAAACACCGTAAAAACCTGTTTATCACTTAATTTGCATCACAATACCCCACTTTTTCCGTGTCATTATTTTGCCCATCTATATGTCTTGGCTCAGACTTCCTTGCAAGTATCTCAAGATCCATTCCACTATATTCCAATAATACATTGTTGGAGCTTGCATGTGTTGGCTTACTTGAGCCACTGCAAAACAAAGATTCGGTCTTGTAATGATTAAGTAAATGAGCTTACCTACCAACCTTGTAGGCATCTTCAAGTGGAGTATTCGCGGGTTTGAAACCTAATTTCCCTATTTCATTCAAGAGATCAAGGGTGTATTTCCATTGTGAAAGGAAGAGACCTTCCGGAGAACATCACCCTTTTATACCTAGGAACTCCTTTAGTTCTCCAAGATCCTTAATATCAAAGACGGATTTAAGGTAAGCTTTGGTAGCCATGATACCGTCCTTGTTATCGCCGGTGATGATGAGATCATGTACATAAATGAGAAGTACCACAATCCCTTAGAATATGAAGGGTGAAAAAGGTATGGTCGACTTGAGATATCCAAAATCCATGGTTTTTGAGAGTGGAGCTGAGCATATATGGTACCACGTCCTTGGGGATTGCTTGAGACCATAGATAGCTTTGCGAAGCCGCAATATATTCATGGGTTTGAAGATGTCCTCGAGACCGAGAGGTGGACGTGTATAGACTTCATATTCAAGCTCACTTTGAAGGAAGACGTTCTTCACATCCATCTACCACAACTCCCAAGATAAATTAGTAGCCAATGATAAGACCACCCTTACCATATGGAGTTTGGCAACCAGAGCAAAGGTATCCTTGTAGTCTTCACCATAGATTTGGGTTATACCTCTAACAAGAAAGCGTGCCTTATGCCTTTCAATGCCCTCATCGTTATTATGCATTTGGAGACACTTAGGTGCATACTAGCTGGGTTTGGAGCATTCTGCAGTGAAATTGGCATAAAGACTGGAAGGATGAGCCTAAGACGAAGTGCTATAATCCTAATGGCTAGAGTTCAATATGTAAACCCCAACTCGCCAAACACTGGACGAATGAGCCAAATTTCTGAAGATTGAAGACTCAAGCTTGCTAGTCAGGCCAGAAAATGCAACATAAAAACTATGCCAGAATTGCAAAATCATGGAACACTCAATACTCAGACTCGCCGAGTACCAGCGAGTGCAGCCAAGGTGAATCAAGGCAAACAACAAAACTGAAGCATTTGCAGTCTGAACTCACCATTATGAACTTGCCAATACCAGTCAGGCAACACCCACCGACTTTATTATTTTAACTGACCTTATCTGATGTTGACTCAGATTAGGGCTTTCATGTCCGGGGATCTATAAATACCCCTTAAAGGAAAAAACACATGAAGCTAGTTTTTTTTTTAACTCTTTTAGGCATATTTCTAAAACAATTTTTCTTTAACCTTGAGATTGTTTTTTATTTCTTTCATGAAATCGTTTGATCTTTGTTGAAACTTGAATTTGGTTAGTTTGATTTCATTTTCAGCTTTGTTTTTAGTATTTCATTATGCCTTTCGTTTTTAATGGTTGAGTTTGAGCTTCTCACCATGCTTAGTAAGTAGGCTCCATTGGGTTCTTGAGGAAATGATATAGATTGTTGTAGATCTAAGGAATTCCAGACTTGCTTAAGGTTATTCATGTTTAGATCTCTTCAAAATAGGTGGTCTTTATGCTTATTCCATCTTAGCTATTTGGAGTATGATATTAGGCTTTCTCACACCTAGTAAGTGTTTGTTGAACTGCTTGAATGAGCTTAGATATGAGATTCACATTTCTAGCCTAAGAGATTAGTTGTCTAGAGTGTTTACTGGCCTTAATAGATTGTTTCTTCATGCCAATCTGAGTCTGTAATCACCAAAGTGATTTGGGTTAGATCACACTTGGATTGAGATGTCATGATCACGAGAATGACTTATTTATCTCTTATTGAATCTATTGCCTAGAGATTAGCTTATTAGGTTGCTAAGCAAGCTGCTGGAGTCCCTATGAGGAAACATCAGTCATTGACCTCACTCCTCAAGAACTCCAATTTCATCTCATCTTTTTAGTTTGTTTCTTGCTCTATTTCCTTGCAAAATATATGTTTATGCTTATACTTTATTCTTAAGTTATGCGGATGTACATACGGACATACGAACATACAGAAGGATGGACATACACCCTGATCGGTGTCCTTGGCTTGCAATCCGACCGACAATATGTGTTCCAACTGGCGATTCGGCTTGCGGTCCAACTTATTACCGTCTTGCAATTCGTCTTAAGATCCAGGTTACAAACCGGCTTGTAATCCAGCTTAAGTTTGGCTTACAATTTGGCTTTCAATCCGGCTTGCGGTCCGGATTACGATCCGACTTGTGATCCAGCTTGTGATTCGGCTTGTTAAATGGTTTGCGATCTGGTAAATCCCAAATGATCTGATCCCAATATTGTAAGACCATGAACATCTTTCCAATCCTTGATGTGATAGTAGCCTTGTTCCTCAAAGAACTTCACATCTATAGACACCAACATTCGGTTGTTGGTTGGATCGTAGCACTTCTAGCCTTTTTGGGTCATTGAATTGCCAATGCAGATATACCTCACACTCTTGGCTTTTAATTTGTTTTTTCCCCTAGGACAAGAACAAAACACACACAACCAAAAATCCGTAAGTGTTCAATAGAGGGTTTTTTTTTAGATTGTTTATTACCTCAAACGGTGACTTGTCTTGCAAGACTCTTGTAGGAGTTTGGTTTAAGAGGTAACAGACGGTAATCATCGCATCTCCCAAAACCTCTTCCACATGTTGGTGTTCAACATCATTGATCTTGCCACTTCCATGAGATGTTGATTCTTCATTTCCGCAACACCATTTTGTTGGTGTGCATGGACAACTTGTTTGATGAATTATGACATGTTTCTTGAGATGTTCACTAAACCTGTGACTCATGTACTCCCCTATGTTGTCTGTTCTAAGTATCTTAATATTACCACATTGAATTGCTTAGTTACATATGTTTGGAAATTGATAAATCATCAAAACTATATCCTTTGAAGGTATTAATGTAATCTAAGTATACTTTAATTTTTCATTAATGAATGTCACAAAATACGAAAATTATCATGAGTATGACATGGACAGGTCCAAACATAAGAATGAACTAAATGAAAACATTTCTCATAAATATTGGATGACTTAGGAAAAACAGATTTGCAATGTTTGTATAAACTACAAGCTTCATAACTAGAATGATCAAACAAGATATTAGGCAACATTAATCCAAGAGCAGAAGAGTACGGGTGGTCGAGTCTAGCGTGCCAAATAGCATTCAAAGCAAAAACAACATTGGAATTAAATAAGATAGCCGTAAAGTCTGAGGCGCTTGATAAGGAGTCTCCTAGCACGTCTACACCATCTTTAGATGCTCCTTCTCCAAAAACTTTTGCATTCTTAATTTCCCAAAAACACACTTCATTCAAACTAAATATGGCATAACAATCAAGATCAGAAGTTGCCCTTTTAAGGAATAATAAATTGGAAGCAAAACTAGGAATTAATATGTCTGTATTTTACCATGTTTTACGTGTCTTATTTAGCACATTTTGCATACATATCCATAGCATTTCCATCATTATAGAGTCCTTATAGATTCATATTGCATAATTTGCATTTGCATGACATACATATTGCAGTTGGAGCTATTTTAGCTACTTTGAGCCTTTTTGGAACATTATGGAAGAGCTAAGGATGGGAGGACTTGACTCAACCAAACTGCTCAAGTTCACCACCCACAGACAAGCTGAAACAGAGGACTTGACCACATAACCTCGAGTCTGGAGATTTTGGATTATAGGAGCATAACTCGACCTAAAGACTCGACCACATAACTCGACTTGGACTGAGTCGAGTTTCGTACCTGCTCTATTTTGTTGAATTTCTTATTTCCGTGTTTTGAATTTTTAAGGGATTTGTAAAAAGAGTATAAATTACCCATCAGCCCCCAAAACCTGAGACACATTTTAAAATCTCTTTTCTCTCTTTTCTCTTGAAGAAATACTTTATTTTTCTATGATCATTTGAGTATTTTCTTTGACTTTCTTTTCCATTATTGTTCATCTCTTTCTTCTCTTTCTAGCCATGATGTTTATATTATTTTCTGGTTTTATGGTTAGTTTGTAGATCCGTTAGGGTTAATGAGGAAATAAGTTAGATCTTGGCAGATATAGAGAATCCTTCACTTTCTTAAGTTTAATCATGCATATATATCTCCTCTCTAGGTGCACTTAGTGCTTATTTAAATTTGATCACTTGAAATCTGATGGTTGCTTTTCATACCCACAAGGTGTTTATAATATTGCTTGAATGAACCTAGAGTTGGGATTTTCATCTTTACCTCAAGGATTGATTGTTAGAATAGTTATTGGCTATATTAGATTGTTTATTAATGCCAACCCTAGTGTGGATCATTAATGGGAGTCATGTTTGGTTGCACTTTGGGTTGAGTTTAATGCTCATGGGAATGGTGTTGATTATTTGATTCTATTGCCTAGAGGTCTTATAATTAGATTGTCAAAGCAAGTGTAGGTTCCTGGTGAAGCTTTGATTGATTAACCCACTCCCCATAATACCATTTTTATAGCATCTTATTTTCTTTTTTTATTTCTGATTTCTATTGCTTGAATTGCTCTGCTTTTTGTCTATTTCTCTGTTTTACTTTATGTTCTATTCTTGTTATGTTTTGCTCTTGATTTTGTGACACAAAATCTCTTTAATATATTGACTTGGATTAGAAGTAGTTTATCATATCTTGAGTGCTTGCATCACACTTCTTGGTTTGATAACTTTATATGCTATAAGGATTTGATAACCGAATGTGTAAGAAAACCTGTTACTAAATTGGCGGCGTCGCCAACCATAGTGTTTGCTAGCTTCACTTCGAATCTAAACTCTTTGAGACAAAATCCTGATAACCTCTGAGTTACCAGGACTTACTTACCTTTTTGTCACAGTTATGGATCTCGTTGCTCACATGGAGAACGTTACACCACAAGAGTCCAATATCCCCGTGCCAAGAGATGCACATGGGCCTCCTACTCGAAGGCCTGGACATATTGGGGCATGTGACACACTTAGTTTTACAGTATCATACAACATGCGGTCCCCAACAACAATTTTGAAATGAAGAGTGATTTGATCACCATGGTCCAAAATCAAAAATTCCATGGATTGCCAGCTATAGATCCATTGGACCATTTGGATGAGTTTGAGAGGTTATGTGCCCTCAAAAAGATAAACGGAGTGAGGAGGATGCGTTCAAACTCATACTCTTCCCATTTTCTCTGGGGAATAAAGCTCATACTTGAGAGAAGAACATTTCTCAAGGAACAACAACAATGTGGGACGAAGTAAGACTGCTTTCTTGGCCAAGTTCTTCTCCAATTCCCACATAGGTGGTCGAAATCAGCCTTCTATTGAGAAATAGCTGCCTCACAACTTGCTTGATGCTAAACTCGACACCCCTACTCGATCTGCACCCACTCGAGTGCAGTCTTTCAATGCTCAAACACGATATACTCCTCTTGAAATTCTAATGTCATTGGTTTCCCCACCTTTTATATGAGTACAATACAAATGTTACAAATGTATATTAGTAACAAAAACGTTACATTATACTCGTGACGTATAAATATAGTAACAATTTTGTCACATATTGATACGAAATAGAGTCACAATGATTTGTAACAAACTAAATTCATAACACAATTGTATTTAAAAGATCACAGATTATTACTGATATTCATAGTTACAATACAATTGTCACAATAAGTAGATTTTTTTTTGTAGTGAAAGTCCCTTTAATAGATGCCTTTATGATGATACCTCCCTATCAAAATTTCCTCACAGATGCTGTCAAGGAGAGAACAAAGAAAGTTAAAAGAATGGTAGATCTCACTCATGAGATCACCGCTTCTTGGCGGCCTAAGGTACACTTTCTTAGGTCCTAACTCTACATAACATGTGATTGTCCATGGCTCTTTGAGTGATGATGAGCTTGATATGCTGTTGCGTGTACTTAGACATTTTAGAAAAGCTATTGGGTACTCACCTAGTTATGTACCCAAAAGATACACTTAGAGAATGAATCACATTCTAGCATAGAGCCCGAGAGGAAGTTGAACCCTAATCTTAAAGTAGTTAAGATGGAGATACTTAAGTTGTTAGGTGCCGATGTTATTTATCCAATCTCTGAAAGCAAGTGAGTTTCTCATGTGCATTGTGTTCCTAAGAGGAAGGGGGGGGGGTATAACTGGAGTTAGAAATGATAAGAATGATATGATACCTACTAGAATCATAACGTGGGCATAAGATAATGATTGATTATAGTAGACTTAATTTCTCTACTATGAAGGATAATTTTTTCTTTGGCCTTTATTGACCAGATTGTAAAGAGGCTGGTGAACCATTCCTAGTACTCTTTTCTTCACGGTTATTGTGGATTCTTTCATATCCATATACATTCGGATTATCAAGAAAAGAAAAATTTTAGATGCCCCTATTGTACATTTGCTTATAGACGAATGCATTTTGGATTGTATAATGCTCCTACCACGTTTCAGCGATGCATGGCATCTACTCTTTTAAATCTAATTGAGGAGATGGAAGATGTATTCATGGACGATTTTTCCATCTATGGCTCTTCCTTCTCCTAATGTTGGCAAACTTGTGCAGGGTACTTAGCAGGTGCGTGGACACTAACTTGGTACTGAACTGGGAGAAGTGTCATTTCATTGTTCAAGAAGACATAGTATTGGGGCACTGAAGTTGATAAGTCCAAGATTGATGTGATTATTCAGCTGCAGCACCAAAAACAGTGAAGGATGTCAGGAGCTTCTTGGCACATGCATGTTTTCATAGGATTCATTCAGGATTTCTCCAAGATAGCTAGACCACTCACTCGATTTTAATGAAAAGAAACATAATTCATGATTGATGATGAATGTCTAGAAGTGGTTTTGAAGATTAAAGAAGCCCTAATGTCAGTGCCTATTGTCCAAGCATCAGACTGGTCCTTAGCATTTGAGATCATGTGTGGTGGGAGGGACTATGCTGTGGGAGCATTTCTGGGCCAGTGGAAGGAGAAGAAGTTGAGTATCATTTACTATGCAAGTCAAATGCTTGATGATGCACAAACCAAGTATGAACCAACAAAGAAGGAGTTATTGGTTGTGGTGTTTTCATTTGAAAAATTCAGGTCTTACTCAGTAGGTTCTAAAGTGATTGTGCACATTGGCTATACTGCTTTAAAGTACCTTATGAAGAAGAAAGATGCTAAACCAAGACTTCTCAGGTAGATTTTGTTGCTACAAGATTCTGATATAGTTGACAAGCCAGGGTTAAGAATGGAGTTGTTGTCCACTTTTCAAGGATGATGATAGAGGACAAGATCTCTAGTGATGATTCAATGCCTGAAAACAGCTCATAATTGTTGAAACCGCATGAATTGAGACAAAAAGGCTGAACTCAACCACACAACTCAAGTGTACTGGGGTTGAGTTCATGTTCAAGATGGTCAAAAATCAATCTTAGTTTGTTATGAAGCTCGATGTAGCTAATTTTCCTTGGCACGCCGATTTAGTCAATTATGTGGTTGTCAGTGAGATGCCAAAGGTCCTAGATGCTTATCAAAGGAATCAGTTCTTTAAGAATATGAATTACTATATATGGGATGAACCTTATCTTTACAAGAGAGAATATGGTGGGTTGTTAAAGAAGTGTATTGCAGAGGAGGAAGTTCAAGGAGTTTTGGAGCACTGTCACAGATCAACATATGGTGGACACTTTGCAACCTTCAAGACAGTCAAGAAGGTTCCAAAAACTGATTTATGGTGGCCAACATTGTTTAATGACGCCCATAATTTCATCTAAAAATGTGATCCATGCCAACGAATGGGTAATATTAGCAAAAAGAATGAACTGCCAAAAACCCAATTCTTGAAATTGAGGTTTTTCATTGTTGGGGGATAGTATTCATGAGACTATTCAATCCACCATCTTTTTTCAACAATTTCATTCCTGTTGCAGTTAATTGTGTTTCTAAATGGGTGGAAACACTAACATTCCCAACTAATGATGCCAAGGTAGTTATTAAGTTGTTCAAGAACATTATAATTCCCATATTACTAATCAGTGATGGAGGCAAACAAACTCGATTAAGCTATTAACAGACCCTATTACCATAGGCGTTTAACAATTTAACTGGTATGAAGAAACAACTCACGTCGAGCTGATTCACACCTCAGACGTACAATCTTTCGAGCTGAGAGTGTGAATCTCTGAATTTGGTTTGGTCAGAGTTCTACCAAACACCTATCAAGTCCTAGAACATCTAAGAATATGCTTTAGTTGATCAGACTGAAACAAGTGATGAAAGAACCAAATCAGATGACATCTAAATTTTCTTCGCCTCAAGCAACCTAGAAAACTTAAGATCCACGCCAACCTATCCTATCCTCAAGAGCCTTAGGTAAACTACTCAGATAAAATAACATAAACATTAACAATGAAATTCACAGCAAATAACATTGATGAGAGACTTGAAATAATATAATAAACAAGATTAACAGAAAACAAAAATTGCATTCAAAACAAAAGCACAAGGTTTTTGCGTTTCATGATTACAAAGAATAAATTGGTTGTTGCCAAAAAGTAGTGAAGACTTAGATTTCTATATGATAGAACTTAGAGTATTTATACAGAACTCAACCAAACCATGAAATTATTCGGCCCATAGAGTGGTCTAATTTTCGGTCCATTATTGAAGTAGTTTTAAAATTCGGCCCATTGAGTGAAGATGAAAGTGCTAGATTCAATTTTGGTCACAGGCGGATGATGAACTCGAGACGCCACTCGAGTGTTTTGGTGCTTGCCCTGCGGCTGGAGCTGGCACTCGAGTGTGTTATCCACTCGACTTCTAGCTCGAGATGGCACTCGAGTTTTGGCCCTAATCAACTTCTGGCTCGAGCTGGCACTCGAGTATTGGCCCTGCTCAACTTCTAGCTTGAGCTAGCACACGAGCGTTGGATCAGTTTTGATAAACTTGCTCCAGTCCGGCTCCAAGTGTTGCTCTTTATACCTCTTTGTCTCCACTTGTCCATAACACTCCATCTTTGTGCATTCAAGTACATGAAATCTCCTCAAATGAAATGTGCGTACTATGCGAATGGATGAAACTATTTGGACTCTAAAATGATGAGAATTTATATGTATGCATAAAATGGCAAGACAAGACTCCTAAAACATGCTAAAAACTAGACATATCAACTTCCCCAAACTAATATTTGCTTGCCCTCAAGCAAACATACAAGAAGAAATTCGGAGTAGAGGTTGCTCAGCGGGGACTCGAAACCAAAGCAAGCTAATCCAAATGCTAAACTCAAGGTCCTGTTTTGATGTTCAAGGCTGCAGTACTAACAAGTCCTACTCTTCTAAAAATGTTAGTCATGCTGATCGCAATTCAATTTAAGTCAAAGCTCAACCTAAAATTGCCTTCAAATAAACCACTCATTTTGACATTCATTAAATCCAAACAATGAATCAAGCTATGCATCTCCTATGAACTTGTTTGGTGAAGGGAATGTTCTAAGAGATTAAAGTGATTTTTCCATGTACTGGCTAAATCAAATCTGCACAAGGATCACTCAAAAAATGGAATAAGCTTTAGCATAACGCTAAAGGTGTGAGCCAATAGATGCATACATAAATAAGTTATCATCTACCTAGTGCACCCAACTTGAGCTCATAACTATTTATCCTAAATCCCAGAAACCGATCCTAATTCTACCCTTTAAAATTAAAGAGGCTATTCTTTCTTTCAGCCCATCACGCATTAAGATTAAATTCCAAAGCTTCTTTTCCATTGCCAATCTAAGGAGAGGAGTTTCTTAATGAAACTGTTCCAGCGGTTTTGGATTATATCACTTTAGAGCTCTGTATCTATTTCCACTTTTAATGCAAAAAACAATATGACTTTGTCTATCTTTTTCTTTATAAGAACCCAATTTCACTTTTTTATTTCCCAAAACCTTTACTAGAACATACATAAATTTATGTACCATCTATTAGGTTCTTTGACTTAGGCCTTTATTCGTTTTTTTTCATTCCTTACCTAACCAAATCAAGTAAGCTTCCCACACCCAAAAACTACTTATGCCTAGTTTGATCCAAAAATCATGAACCAAAAAATACATGAAACTTTGTTCCTGTCGGCGCTCACCTAACACTTTATGCCAAGATTACACCAAAAAATAGATGTCACAGTCACACAACAAGAAATGTATGGCTCGAAGGGAGGTAAGGGTCAAGGTGGGAGTTTACTTGGATTAACAAGACAGATGCAGATGGTAAAAGGAAATCCAAAATTTGTGATCCACAAGTTCAAACTCAAATCATAGACTTAAACTAAATATTCCTAGCATGGTGCAATCTTACACTTTGAACCAGAAAGCAACATTAACCTAGTGCAGTGAATTTAGGATATAAATCAACAAGCTTGCAAGGTAAAAAAACTCATAATCCCCAATGCACGACTAGAATCGATCGTATATGGATGAAAACTACATGACACTCTGTTCATGTGTTTTTGAAAATTTGTTTTATATGTCTTACATGAATGCATGATCAAAATGAAAAATCTTTTTGGGTTTTCATAAAAAATTTATAAATGCATGAGATACCAAAAATAATAGCAGAGAAAACATGATCAAATGCGATCTAGGATCCTCCCACAAACTTAAAACACACGATCCCTTGTGTGGATAAAAGCATGATGAAGGATCCTGGACAAGCAAACATAAGTAAATATGAAATGTTATATGGAAGAAAAGCGTAGCAGTTGTACCTTAGTGGCGGCGGAATAGCGACCACCCGACATGATCCACATCCATGCTATCATTTTCATGTGGTTGTTCTGGCTGAGTGTTGTAGTGGTATAAAGACATGATCCTAGTGAATTCATCAAGTTTGTCATCCCCTGCTGTAATTTGAAGTCGTAGGACAGCACTATTGTGTTCTCATGTTGTGGTTCAATGCTGACACTCCTTCGTACTCGTGGTTAGCTTGAAGATATTATGCGAGTAGATGTAGCATGTTGTGTATCATACTAGGGCTCAGAGGTTCTTTCAGCATTGTAGCTGAAAGGTCGAGTTAAGGTCGTGTAGCATGGTTAGTGGCATGTCTTCTTGCTGCTACGATTGTAGCATTGGTCTCTGTATGTGTGGTGATGACCTACGATTGTAGCATTTCTTGTTCGTCGTGAGGCTGACATGCAGCGTCTGAGAGGTGGTGGAGGAGTTGACTCTTTGAATTCTATAGAAGTTGTAGTTCTTTCTTTTCGAGAGCCTGAATCACGTTTGAGAGATTTGATCATGTCCATCACTTTGTTCACCTTCTTGACATTCCACTTGCCCAATTTTTGCATTAGGCCAAGGTTCTCTTGAGCAATATTCACTCCCTTCAGTATCTTGGGATCCACATACTCTTCAAATTAAAACACTCGGGCTCTTCTCCTTCCACATCCGATGATTCTGCTTCCTCCTCCTGATGGTCCCTATGAACTCGAGTCCCTTTGTGGAACTCGTCCGGCGGTAGAAATACTATGTTACCTGTGCATCCTAGTGTTGTGAAGTTCACGTTGGGGAGCATTATCTTTGCGTTTGTACCTGAAGATGGCAATGTGAACTTATACACCCAGAGTCCTTTTTGTGGCCCGTTTTGCAGGAACTTGTACATTTGTAAATGCACCATATTAAGCCATGTAAGAGGAGTCAGTTTCAATTTACATTTGACGTTCCAGTATTCTTGTTATTGTGCCACCCATGCATACATTAAAATTCTATAGGTTTTGTAGAAGGCGAGCCCATTTCCTCTAACTTGTTAACTATTTCATTAACACCCTTGTGAATCCGTTATTGTTCAAGTGTCCACTAAATGTTCCCCCATAATCACCAGAATGGTAAGGATATTCTTTAGTCCTTCAGTTATCATCTCAAGCTCGGGTGTTGTGATATTACCATACTCATGCCTTGCAAAGCACGTATTTGCGATTCCCAGCTGGACCATTGTGTCTCGGTGAGGGTAGCGTGTTCCTGTTATTCTTAGTAAGCTTGGTGATGGTGATCATTATTCTAGTAACCACATTAGTAATCTTCATTATCAGACTCATCTATGTTGTCATCTCCCTCGCTTGAACTACTATCAATTATTTCATGCACCTTTGGTTCATCTCTAATCGATTTCTCCTTAAGAATAGTTTATCTCCTCTACACAAACTCGGGCTCGGATTCCTCACCATATAATATTATCGATTTCACGTCAGCCATAGAACGAGTGTGTCGCCTCTTCAAAGAACCTGTAGTTGATCTTCTCATTAGCACTATGACTTGCTGGTGGGATGGCTACGGCTCGAGGTTTAGAAGTGGGTGAGTGGTGGAGACTCAAGCTCAGGATTGAGTTATAAAGGAGACTCGAGTTGAAGAAGACATCACTTTCATGAGCTCGACCTGGCCACTCAAGTTATAGATCGAGTTGAAGACGGTCTCGTTTGGCAGAATGGCGGCGATTCCGACTGTGAATGCTCGAGTTACAGCTCAATTTGAAGGCGGTGGCACTTGGAGGAATGGCGACGATTTTGGCTGTGAAGGCTTGAGTTGTAGCTTGAGTTGCTTGGCGGTGGAAGTAGACGTGATCTCTTGTTCGAGCCTCAAGGTAGCACCTAAGCTTATTTTTGAAGATTTTCAACAACAGTAGCCAATTATTTTGAAGAACATAAGAGGGGTGTAACGAAAGAGAGAGTGGATTCGTTTTGTGAGTATGATGGTGGAGTGAAGAGTGAGGCGATGTATGACGATTTAAAAAGAACTTGAAAGTAGTTTCATGGCAAACAGATGGGTCCTCTAATCTTATTTAAGCGTGATTGCACAGGAAATTGAGAAAATAAAATAAAAATTCAAGTCAACTTTCACTCTAGATAATGCACTCTAGATAATCCATGTGATTCTTTAGAGTAAACTGAGCTAGTGAAGACATATACTTGAGTTTGCTTTGTTTAATTGCTTAGAGTGGGGCCAATTCTATATGCTAAGAATATGCAAGCGTGAGAGTAAAAAATTAAATTTGTGCATAACAATAATAACTCCAACAAGATATGCATAAAGACATCAATCAACTTAACTCATTCCTAGTCTGCCAACATAAAAATGTGGTCCTGTTCTATATTTCACTGCTCCAAATCTATATGAAAAGGACTCTGCAGCAAATTAGTACAACAAATGTCAGATAAAAAAATGTTAAGGATATGAGGGTTCATTTTCAAATATGGTGGATTTTGTTGTGTGTGTTTTTTTTATTTCTTGGACTCGACGTGACAAATCGAGTTAGCTCATTATCCACCTGAATTTAGACTTCTCCACTTTCTCTTCTCAGTTCATTAATCAGCTCTAGTTCACTAGATTCCTGAAATTCAATATCAAAAACCAAAGAAACAAAACAATGAAATCATAAGAACTTAATTAAAATATTTACGAAGGATACCATGAGATTGCCTCCAAGTGCACTTGTTTTAGAGTCCTGAGCTTGACTCCTCATACCCATCAGAGATGAGGTGGCTCATCGAGAAGAACCGAAGTTCTCTTGGGAATGATTTCGTCCACCAAGTACAGCTTGACTCTCTGACCATTCACAGTGAAATTTTCACCGTCCTTGTCGATCAGAGTTACAGCTCTATGTGGAAAAATTTCTCTGACTCGAAATGGACGAGACCATCTTGACTTTAGCTTTCGAGGGAACAAATTCAGCCTCGAGTTAAATAGAAGTACTTGATCACCAGCCGTAATCTGCTTGGATTCAATCTTCTTATCGTGAAAAGTATTAGTCATTTCCTTGTAAATTTTTATGCTCTCATAAGCTTCCAGTCTGGTATCCTCTAACTCGTACAAGCCCACAAGTCTTTTCTCTTGAGAAGATTTGAGATCAAAATTCAAAAACTTTGTTGCTGACAATTCTTTGTATTCAATCTCAATTGGCAAGTGGCATGATTTCCTATACAATAACTAAAACTGAGTCCTTACAATTGGGGTTTTGAAAGTTGTTTTGTACTCCCATAACTCTAGCTAGAATGGCTTTGATTTGCTTGTTTGAGACTTTCACTTGGCCACTGGTCTGTGGATGATAAGGTGTACCTACCTTATGTTTAACTTTGTGTTTCTTCAACAGATTTTCAAACACTTTATTAATGAAGTTGGAAGCTCCATCATTGATAACCACTTGAGGCGCTCCAAACCTAGGAAAAATGATGGTTTTGAACAGTTTCGGCACAACCTTAGTGTCATTGTTTGGACTTGCTATAACTTCAACCCACTTTGAGACATAGTCTGCTGCAGCCAGAATATAGCTATTCCCATGCGAAGGTGGATTGAATGGCTCCATAAAATCAATTCCTCAACAGTCCGACACCTCGATCTTCAAGATCAAATTCTGTGTAGTCTCGTTTCTTTTGGTGATGTTTCCAATTCTTTGACACAAATCACATTTGGACACAAAACTCTTGAGTATATTTAAACACAGTCAGCCACCATAAACCTGATTGTAGAATTTTTTTAATTGGCTTGAACATGGTGAAGTTACCACCTTAAGTTGACTCATGACAATGTTCCAAGACACTCTAAACTTCTTCCTCTCTAATACACCGTCTGAACAAACCATCAGATCCTTTCTTGTACAAGTAGGGGTCATCCCAGAAATATTGATTCACATCACTGAGAAATTTCTACCTGTGATAGGAATCCAAACTCTTTGGTACTTCACCTCCAACCAAGTAATTCACCAAATTTGCATACCAGGAAGAGTAGATCCAACGAGTGCAGTGCTCATTTGACAATAATTCTTCTCTGCTCTAAAGGTCAAGAGCTGCTCCTCTGGCATCGAGTCATTAATAGTGATTGAGTCCTCTATCATCATTTTTGACAGGTGATCTGCCACTGTTTTCCACTCCAAGTTTGTCCACCACTTCCATGTCAAATTCTTGAAGCAGCACTATCCAAGGTTGTGTGATCTTAATGCACAATCACTTTGGAACCAACGAGTTAGGATCTGAACTTCTCAAAGGCAAAGACCACGGCAAGGAGCTCTTTTCAATAGAAACAAGAGTCATATACAGAGAAATCTTCCATGAAAACTTTAACCGTCTCCTTGATCAGATCTGAAAAATAGAAGTCATGCATCGTTGAAAAGTACCAGGTACATTGCACAAACCAAATGGCATTCTTGTATATGCAAATTTTGCATAGGGACAAGTGAAAGTGATTTGAAAGAATCCATTATACCTATCTAAGAACAGTAGTATTTGTGATTAGCTAAACATTTTACCATTTGATTAATGAAAGAAAGTGGAAAGTGATCTTTCATAGATGATGAATTTAAATTCCTATAATCAATACACATCCTATGGCCAAAGATAGTTTTAATAGGGATTAACTCATCTTTTTCATTTTTAACTATAGTGTTTCTTCTTTTCCTAAGGACACAATGAACAAGTGAAACCAACTTATTATCAGAAATTAGATAGATAATATCAGGATTTAGCAACTTAGGATTGTCCTTTTTCACCACTTCTTTTAAATTCGGATTCAACTTCCTTTGAGGTGTAATGCTTGAATGTGATTCCTTTTCAAGATGAATCCTAGAAGTGCAAAGACTAAGTGATATATCTCTAATGTCAGCTAGATAATAAGCTATGGTATCCTAAACCTTTTCAGTTCAGTTAACAACATGTTCAACTCATCATTACTCAAAGCATCATTCACAATGACAAGATAAGTGCAGTTAGGGCCCAAGAAAGTGTACCTTAGCCCTGCATGAAGTGGTTTCAGCTCCACTTTGGGAGCCTTGAGCACAAATCACTCGCCTGAGGCTGTCGATGTGGTGCCCTCAAGTACTTGTAGCTTGAGTTTAGTGGTCGAGTCTGACGTAGTCATGTCAAATTGTGGCTTACTTCTCTATCTTCAAAACTTGTTTCAACCAATTCTTCAATCACAAGAGAATTGTTAACCGGCATGTGAGTGTTTATACATATCATATAAGACTCAGCTTCTATACTGAAATATCCATCCATAGCTGACTTAGTCAAGGCGACTTGTAGTTGATCTTGTGCAGCCAATTCCTCCAATAACTCATAAGTCAGAGCATCCATTTTCCGAATCGAGAATATCTGACCTTCAATGGTTGGCTTCTTCATCGCATCATTGATGTTAAACTTCATTTTGAAGTTTTTACCCAAGTCAATATTTCTCTTTTTTGAATATCGATGACTGCACCAACATTAGCTAAAAAGGGTGTTACAAAGAGCAGCAGATGACTTGTAGTTGATCTTGTGTAGCCAATTCGTCCAGTAACTCATCAGTTAGAGCATCCATTTTCCAAATTGAGAATATCTGACCTTCAACGGTTGGCTTCTTCATTGCATCATTGATGTTAACCTTAATTTTGAATTTTTTCCCTAAGTCAATATTTCTCTTTTCTGAACATCGATGACTGCACCAGCAGTAGGTAAAAAAGGTGTTACAAAGAGCAGTGAATCCATAGGTTCCTCATCCACATCCAAGACGACAGAACCAGTTGGGAAGTACTTCTAAGATTCCATGAGGAATTCTCACTGACCTATCTTCTAGAACCTATGATATCTTATAGGATTTGTAGTCGTTGAAATCCAATATCTTTGCAACCGAAAGTGGCATGACGTTATTGATGCACCAAGGTCGCATAAGCACTTGCTAAAGGATAAGGGTCCAAGTGAGCAGGGAATTGTGAAAGTTCCAGGATCACCAAGTTTCTTTGGTACCACTTTCCTTTGAATGATGAAACTTATTTCGTGAGTGAGCACTACCATACATTCAACCTGTTTTGCTCTCTCCTTAAGCGCATCTTTAAAGAACTTCTGGTAAGGAGGCATCAATATAAAAGCATGCAATATATGGACCTTGAGCTCAATGCCTTGAATTTGCCTATCAAACAGTGCTTTGTACTTCTTAGCAGCCTTCTTGGTGAGCTCAGTAGCTGTTTTTGTGTAGCCTTTTAGTAGTTGTTGCAGAATATCTATGACCTCTGTTGTTTGTAGATGAGCAAACAAACAATAGGTGACAAACCAACTAGGAGTGTAACTAGCATTTAGGACGAAACTAAGTATTCTAATCCAAGCCAATTATGGTGAATATTTTCTATGAACCTAAATCAATCAAGCATAAATTGAATTGAACATAAACGTAAACCGAGCAAATAGCAATAATCAAAATAAAAGTAAACCGAACAAAATAAGCATGCAAGCAAAATCATTTAAATCATGGATCAGCATATCATTTAAATCAACTAGGCACTTGGTAACACTCAATAGAGCACACCTCTAGGTAGTAAGATCATAAGACAATAAGTCCACTTTCGTGGCAAACAAAGTTGATTAAGCTATTAACAGACCCTACCGAAATAGGCGTTTTACAACTTAACTAGCATAAAGAAATAACTCACTTCTAGCTGATTCACACCTTAGATGTTCAATCTCTCAAGCTAAGAGTGTGAATCTCTGAAATTGGTTTGGTCAGACGTTCTACACCTATCGGGTCCTAGAACATCTAAGAACATGCTTTAGTTTATCAGGATGAAACAAGTGATGAAAGAACCAAATCAGATGACATCTAAATTTTCTTAGCCTCAAGCAACCTAGAAAACTTAAGATCCACACCAACCTACCATATCCTCAAGAGCCCTAGGTAAACTACTCCAATATAATAACATAAACATTAACAGTGAAATTCACAGCAAATAACATTAATGATATACTTGAAATAATAAACTAAACAAGATTAAAAGAAAACAAAAATTGCATTCAAAACAAAAGCAGAAGATTTTTGCACCTCATGATTACAAAGAAGAAAACCAGTGTTGCCAAAAAGTAGTAAAAACTTAGATGCCTTTCTGGTAGAACTTAGAGTGTTTATACAGAACTCAACCAAACACTGAAATTATTCTGCCCATCGAGTGGTCTTATTTTCGGCCCATTATTTAAATTCCTTGTGAAATTCAGCCCATCAAGTGAAGATAAAAGTGCTAGGTTTGATTTTGGCCACAAGCAAATGATGAACTCGAGACGTCACTCGAGTGTCGTGGTGCATGACCTACGGTTCAAGCAGGAACTCAAATGTGTTCTTGGCTCGACTTCTGGCTCAAGCTG
Organism: Lepidium sativum; assembly: GCA_023374145.1. Taxonomy (NCBI): domain Eukaryota; kingdom Viridiplantae; phylum Streptophyta; class Magnoliopsida; order Brassicales; family Brassicaceae; genus Lepidium; species Lepidium sativum. The sequence continues at coordinate 26,305 of JAKUCM010004923.1, forward strand.
GCAGTCAAGTTTTGGCCCTGCTTGACTTTTGGCTTGAGATGGCACTCGTGTTTTGGTCTTGCTCGACTTCTGGCTTGAGCTGACACTCAAGTTTTGGCCCTACTCGACTTCTGGCTTGACCTAGCACTC
>JAKUCM010004924.1:0-14283 GCA_023374145.1 Lepidium sativum
CTCAACATAATATATAAAACGCAGGTACCAAATTTTATGATCAGTTTTGATTCGTAAGCCCCTCGTCACAAGATTATGTATTGGCAAAGATAAAATTTATTCTGAAAAATAACTCTATACCTGTAGCTCATCTTTTCCCCATGCATACTTCTCATACGAGCTCCAAGCATGGATCATTGCCTCTTTTACTTTCTGGCTTCGCTGGATATCAACTGGATCTTGTGGGGTATCCTTCAAAGTCTTCAAAGGTTTACCACCAACACCTTTAAGCTCTTCTAACTAGCAGAAAGTATAGCTAGTTAGCGAAAAAGTAGAAAGACATTACAAACCACATAATCCACCAGATTCAGTACGTCTTAAGATACGCAGAGTCCAGCTAATACTAGATCGGCCTCAACATAGATATTTCCAGAAATCAATTCTTCTCTAATAACGAATATGTATCAAACAGAACCACTATGCAACAGGAAGATGGAAAAAGTGGCGGAAATAGGATTCTGGATCAACCAAAGAAATCATCAAAGTCTAAAGTGAGAGGAAAATATATATCTTACCATCTGCTCCAACCGTAAAACTTCTTTATTTAACTTATAAACTTCATCCTACAACACATAAGCAATTGTTAGAAAGAAAGAATACAGAACAAATGACCACAAAAAGAACCATTTCACTTCCTTGAAACAGAACACTTTTCTTAAGTTGGTTACATACTTGCTTATTAAGGAAATGGCGAATTGAGGCTACAAAGGTATCTGTTACACCTATTTTCTAGCAAATTACAGACACCAACTTTCTTAATTGTAAGAACTCAATCTATGAAGGCAAATAAACAATTCCAGAATTAAAGCTAATGAGGCAATTAAGCTATAACACTAGAACTGTATCCTATTTAGACACTCAGCGTCTATTAGATTTCATAAGACAAAACATACCTCATGTTCTCGGGCAAGATTTATACGATCCCAGACAACCATTGAAACAGAGACGAATACGATGATAAGCAAAGCCAAACGTCTTGGCCTTCTGAGATAATACGCTGGGTTCAAATATTTCAATATCCCATAACTACTAATCGATCTATTTCTCGCCATCTCACCTCACTCAACAAAAACAGAGACCAATTGAGAAATCAGTGTCCATGAAACAGAGGAAAAAAAAGCTAAAAGCTTTCCAATTTCGGATCCTATGATCCGAAACAGAGAGAGAAGAGATGAGGTTTTCCAAAGAACCGAACTTAGATCCGATTCAAGTTTAGTCTTAGGATTTAGGAGAAAGACAGAAAAGAATAATAAAAGATGAAACTTCAACAACAAAAAAAACTTATTTTTTAAATTTCCCATCACTTTTCTTTATTTATTCTTTTGGTAATAAAATAATAAATTGAGTCTCTTTAGCCCCAACTGGTTTCAATACACCGCACCTTCTCTTTCTTCATCTTCTTCATTTTGCCGTTTCTCTCTTTCTCTGGTTTCTGTTTTTGTCACCATAGCCCGTCGGTGCTTCGGTCATTCTTCTCTGTTCTTCCATTTGGGTCATTTTCATAGCTTCTGAGTATTGGAATTGTCAAATTTCCATTTTTCGGTCGCGTTATTTGGTGTCTCTTTAGGTCTTCAGCAACGTCGTCATCCTGCTCTTTTGTTGATTGCTCCCACGACTAGGTACTTCATCCGAACTCTTATTTGATTTTGTGTTTCGTAATGAAGAAAGCTATCTTTAGAGCTTGGGTGGTTTTATGTTTTTTTTTTGTTACAATTAAGAGTGAGATTGTGGAATTGGCATGTTATCTTCTGTGTAAGGCTTGAGCACAGAGAGCTAGAAATTTCGGGCTGGATTTAATTGATGCAAATCGGTTCTTTTGCTCGCTAGTTTGAAGATTTTTGAAGTTGTTATTTCTTTTTACTGTTCAAAATTAGGTTTTTTTGTTTATTATCACTTGGGACTGTGTCCAAAAATCGGATTTTTAATGTGTGTGTGTTATAGAAGATGCTGCGTTTCTTCACTGAGTTCTAATGTTCTCCATTAAAGTTTGAAGTATGTGTTAATCTCTTAAAAGCAGACATTCATCCATAAGATTTCTTGCGTTTCTGTTTGACTTGCTTAGAGCTGGTTTATGGAAGTTTCTCAGATCACCAAGGAAATAAGGTTGTAATATGTGAATTATGTATTGCTTTGGCTGGTCATCCTCGAATTGTGCTTACTTGCTCTAACCCGTTCTGTTTCTGTAACCTAGCGTGTTCATATATAAAGTTTTGACTTTTGGTTGTTAATTTGTTTCACTTAGACATTATCAGCTAGTTAAATTGATGAAAAGGAAACATGGATGACCTTCATGGAAGCAATGCTCGGATGCACATTGGAGAAGCTCAAGATCCAATGCATATGCAATTTGACCATCATGCTTCGCAGCACATCCACAACGGGAGTAGTATGGTAGATGATCATGCTGATGGTGGCAATGCTGGTGGGATGAGTGAGGGAGTGGAAACAGACATTCCTTCGCACCCTGGAAATATAACTGACAATCGTGATGAAGTAGTCGACCGTGGTAGTGAACAAGGAGATCACTTGACATTGTATTTTCAGGGGCAAGTCTACGTTTTTGACAGTGTCTTGCCTGAAAAGGTGATTTAAGTTGTCACTTAGTTGGTTCCTTGATTGTCTTATTATGTTTTAAATCTCATTTTTGACCATGAGTGACACTGTAGCGTGTGCATGTGGTTGAAGAATCTAGTCTGTTTGCGTTTTCCACTTATTGAGTCTAACATTTAAGCGCCTCTCGCTTTCTTTGGAACATATGCTGCAGGTTCAAGCTGTGCTTCTATTATTGGGTGGACGTGAATTACCTCTGGCACCCCCTACAGGCTTGGGACCATCTCATCAAAACAATAGAGTATTGGTACAAAAAGATCTAATACAATTTTTGGAACATAAGTTTACTTTTAGCTGTGTTATTGATTAATCAATGAAACAGGGCTTACCTGGTATTCCTCAAAGGTTTAGTGTTCCACAGCGGTTAGCCTCTTTGGTTAGATTTCGTGAGAAACGAAAAGGGAGGAATTTTGATAAAAAAATTCGGTATACAGTCCGGAAGGAGGTAGCCTTAAGGTATATTTTATGTTTAATTATAAGTTAGTCACATCTTTGGAGATTTCTCATTTATAATTAGGGTTTGCACCTTGATTGTATTTTCTTCTGGGGTACAGAATGCAACGCAATAAAGGTCAGTTCACATCTGCCAAGTCAAACAGTGATGAAGCTGCATCTGCTAGATCTAGTTGGGGGTCGAGTCAAACCTGGGCTATAGAAGGTAGCGAGGCTCAGCATCAAGAGATCTCGTAAGTTGATAAAATGCTTTGAGTTTAAACTGCGAGTAATTGACTTAGTCATTAACCTGATTAAACTTCACTTAGAAATGATTGATTTGCTAAGTATCTTCAGTTGTATTTAGCTCTAAAAACTAGAACTCTGGAAAACTTATAAAGGAATCAATATCAAGACATACACATTTCATATATAATGTATAGTATAGGTATGGTCCTATACTAACTGGTAACATCAAGGGACAAGTACAAGAAATTCCTGTTTAAAAGCACTTCCTTGCCTACGTAAAAATAACTGCTGTGAAAGATGATTTGCTAAAATAGGTTGTGATGAACTAATTTTTCTTTCCTGGAACTGAGAAAATTTACCTTGGAAACTGTGGAATGAACAATGTTGTTTAAGTCTCTGTAGATGATGATTTTTTCTTCTTGGCATAGCCGTACTGTAGTTGGTTAATAACCTATCTAATTTTTCTTCCGTCGGGTGGTTTCTGAAACCTTTAAGATGTCGGCACTGTGGGATTGGCGAGAAGTCAACTCCAATGATGCGACGTGGACCTGAAGGGCCAAGAACACTTTGCAATGCATGTGGACTTATGTGGGCAAACAAGGCAAGCTTATATTTGATTCTTATTTGATCCACTCTCAATCTTGCTCATGATGTAGCACATTTGATTCGTTGATTAGTCTGTATAAATGACTACATATATAATTTCAGGGTGCTCTTAGGGACTTATCCAAAGGCGCTCCTCAAACAGCCCAAATTCTTCCTTTAAATAAGAATGTAGTAAGCAACATCATCTTTTGACCGAACAATCTTTTTGTGCTAAAACAAATTTTTATTCTTCCTTATGGGTGCTTGAAGTTTATCTTTAAGACATGCACACATCTAATCTATCTTTGCAGGATGCAAATCTTGAGTCTGACCAGATGATGATGGCAGTGGCCAATGACATAAGAAAGTCACAGTGAGAACACATTGGCGCTTACCATTACAAGCAAGAGAGGATCTCAACAGAGTTCTAATCTCCTATGGTCTTGTAGCTTCACCTTTGAAAGAATCTGAGTGTATTTAGGTTATTCAGATTTGATCTGTGACCATGTAACTGGCTATATATTGCTCTGCAATGTTTGCTTACGTTTAACTGGCTATATGTTGCATTTAGTCATACGATGTCTGATGTAATGTTGCAGACTCTGTGTTATCTTAATGAGACAACTAATTCTATTTAATATCTCACCAAAAGAGTGTCTCCTTATGGCCATAGCCATGTGAAGTGAACCATGTTCTCCATTTTGGAAACCACGAGGCTCTCAAAGTCAAATTTAGTCAACTGAAACAAAAATGTTTGTGATATTATTATATATCCGAAGATAATTACAAAAATTGAAGAAAATATCTTCTAAAAATCGAACAAATAATGACTGATTTGGGCATAAAAGACTTTTTCTTTTCTATAGCTTTTTAGACTTGAATATCCCAATTGTTCAAAGATATTTATAGGTTACATTTGGAGTTTTATGTGAAAAATATGAGGACATTCTTATGTATTACTATTATCTTTGTGGACCAAAAAAGTTACATCTTTAAAATTTAAATGATTGTAGTTGAGAAATAAAAGATCTTTATGATCCCATTTAAAAAACATATTTGTAATTTATATGGTTGTGCAAGTGACATGATGTATATACATTATATAGAAATTTTAGCTATTTGGTCGGCCAGTTTTGGTTCAATATAATCTAACGTTTGATAAAAAAATAATTAAATTGCTGTTGAATCTGGTCGTATTTTTTTTGTGTTTTCATTTATTTTTTGTCAATATTGGACCACAAATGGCCGACTCATTAGCCAAGTTCTTGCAAATGCAAGCGGGGGAACTCGATCTCAAGATGTACAAGTGCACATACATTTTGTGGATTTACCACATGCCATTAGGCTAAATGTCACTTGTGTTTTCATTTTTCTTAACAAAATTCACTTTACTTTTTCGTCGAAAGATAGTATTTTTTTTTCCACAGGAAAAAAAAACTATTGCTCGTCTTCAACTTCATGGGCAACACGCAGAAAACAGACCTCCTCCAAGCCCTATTACTGTGAACTCAAAAATTTCATCTTTCTCTTTTCACAATCCCAAACTCTCTTTTTTGCATTTCTCTTCTCTTCCTAATTCACAAAGAAATCAAAACGGAATCCCAATTTTAGGGACAAAGCAAAAAGCTTTCTCCTTTTGGGAATCTTTTTTGTTACACATTCCCTGTGAAAATTTCCAAACTTGCATGCTCTTAAGACTCTGTAATGCAATCATCGCATCGTATATTGTCTCGGCTCCTTCATTCTCCAGGAAAGACTAACAGCAGAGCTAGTGTCGGCGGCTCAGTTCACTTTTTTTCGCTATTAGACGAAAAAGAGGATGGATTTGTAGATACTACTCACCGGAGTTTTAGTTCTCTTATCCATTCCAATTCTAAGTTAAAAGGGTTTCTCTCCACGAACTATTCAATTAAAGGTCTTGGTGTGCGATGTTCTGTTTCGCTCGATAAGGATACTCCTTTAATTGATTCCTACTCTTCTCACCGGCGTATGTCTTTCTCTTTGTTGACCAAAAGTTTTCAGTTTCTGTATTGTGGTTCATTGGTTTATACTGAGGGATACTTAGTTTGGAGACATCTATTTGGTTTTGCTTACAGATTTCTTCACACGGGCAAAACAAGTGAAGAGAATTGAAATCAATGATCAACACAGGTAGATATTCATTTGTGTTTTCTTGTAATGTGAGTAGTTACTTCGTGTGATTCATGTTGTTTAGGTGTAGTTTAAGATGTCGTTTCTTAAATTACCGTTAGCTAAATGCTTCTTTTACTGGTTGTTTCATCATGAGGTAACAAACAATGTTCAATGTTCCATGAGGTAGCTGTCTTTTCCACTTAATTCTCAAAGGGGATATTTTGATTTGTTCTAGTATCCTTATGTAGATTCAATCTGGTATCTTTTGGTAGACTATGGTGTTGAGTTTAGTTTTCTACCTTTTGCTGTGGTTTAATATTTCTGTTGCTTGGTGACATATATTGATACCTAAGCCCACTAAGAAGGTGAAAGGAGGTCATGTGAAGAACTGTAGTGAAGCCTTCTAGCTATATCTTTATAGGGTTTGTTTCCAAAATTCATGAGTTATGTTTTCCGTGAACATCTTGCAGTCAAAGAGCTGTCACTACTGCACTTTGGTGCAACTTCCTCGTGTTTTCTCTGAAGTTTGGTGTTTGGTGGACAAGTTCTAGCCATGTCATAATGGCTGAAGTAGTTCACTCTGTCGCTGATTTTGCTAACCAGGTTTGTTGCTGTTGGGGCTGCTGTTATGTTTTTACTTCCTTCTTTTGTTACCATCCCCAGTATATTATCTTGACGAAGAAACTGATACATTTCGATGATGTAGGCACTTCTTGCTTATGGGCTCAGTAGCTCAAGGCGTGCACCAGATGCCCTGCATCCGTGAGTCTCTCATAACTTGTATACTCTATGATCAAACAGAACTGTTTCCTCTTGTTTGAAGAGATTCTTAGACGAATTTTTCACTTTTTCTCAGCTATGGCTACTCAAAAGAAAGGTTTGTATGGTCATTGATATCTGCTGTTGGCATCTTTTGCCTTGGGGCTGGTGCTACCATAGTTAATGGAGTACAGAACTTGTGGACTTCTTCGGTAATTGGCTCTAGTAGTTTATGACGTTTAATATTTTGAGTTATTAGATACTAGTATTTGTACATTTCCTTGGTTGTTCATCAATTTTTGACTATCTTTCTCAGCCACCCCCGAATATGGAATATGCTGCTTTGGTGATTGGTGGTTCTTTTGTAATTGAAGGTATTAAGTTTTCCTTGATTTTTTTGCATCTTGTTATTTGAACTTTTCTGGAAATTAGTCTTGATATGCATCAAACCTACACGCTGAAGGCTGAACATTGTTTGTTAATCTTTGTGTGTCTAAGGTGCTTCACTTCTCGTTGCAATTCAAGCTGTCAAAAAAGGAGCTGTTCAAGAAGGCATGACCATAAGAGATTATATATGGCGTGGTCATGATCCTACTTCTGTTGCTGTAATGACAGAGGTATTACTTTATATTGGGATATAGTTTGGAAATATTTAGAAACATAGTAGGAATGTAGTTAGTATTGTATTATGTTCTTATTTGTGCTGTTAATGACTATTGTAAATGAACAGGATGGCGCTGCAGTGGCAGGTTTGGCAATTGCTGCTGCATCTCTTGTTGCTGTTAGGATGACTGGAAATTCTATTTATGATCCTATTGGATCGATCGTAGTAGGAAATTTACTTGGAATGGTATGTTAGGGCTCTCCTGAACTTGTTATATTATTATATTATATTAAATTTCAAACCACTGAGTATGGATTCTACTAGGTGGCTATTTTTCTCATTCAACGGAACCGACATGCCTTGATAGGAAGAGCAATGGATGATCAAGACATGCGTAAAGTTCTCCAGTTTTTAAGAAATGACTCGGTACAAAGTCTGCTATCATAACTCAGGAATCTCATATATGAAGCATATAGAGGTGTGCTCAGATTCAAATATGTTGTTGTGTAGGTTGTAGATGCTCTATATGATTGCAAAAGTGAAGTGATTGGTCCTGGATCCTTCAGATTTAAAGCTGAAATAGGTGAGTTTTTATAACTGTGTTATTCGGTCTCAAAAATTTGGATTGTTCCATTTGCTTGAAAATAAGAAGGCACGAATTTTCTCGAGTGACTTTATTGGGCACTGTGTTAATTGCTATATTCAATCAGATTTCAACGGTCAGATTGTTGTCCAAAACTATCTGAAGAGAACTGGGCGTGAAGAGTGGGCGAAACTGGTAACTAAATATGCAGCCTTTATCTCATAGTTGTGGTTCCCTTTGGCTTATGAACAATATGACCATTAGTTAAAACTATGATCACTTACTTCACCTTTTCTGAACATTGATGGTGTATTTACTCAGTTTCGTGAGGCTGCAAAGAGAGGAGACGATGCTGCAATGCTCAAGCTTATGTCAAACTATGGTACGCACTCCCAAGTTCGACTTTGGATTGGTCATAGTATATGTTCCAAGCTTGTAAGAAATAGCGTAATCTGTTGCAGGTGAGGGAAGTTGTCACGGCTTTAGGAAGCGAAGTAGATCGGTTAGAGAAAGAGATTCAAGCGCTTGTCCCAGGAATCCAACACGTCGACATTGAAGCACACAATCCCACAGACTCAATTCTATGATCTCAAAAACCTCACTCTATCAAAAGGTCAGATTATTGATACATTCTTATATTCTCCATTCTTGGCCTCGAGAAATAGAAGCCACGAGTATGGTTGTAGTAAAAGCATGGCCTAATGGTGAAACAGAAAGAGTCTTATTTCAGGTATTTGATCAGGGAAAATCGGCAGATGGATTCTTCTCTTGTAGAAGATTTAGAAAGTCTTGTTTCTGGTATAGAAGACTTAGAAGTCTCATGAGTGCTGACTATTTTCTATGCACAACAAGGAAGCTTGTTACTTGTAAAAACGTTGAGATGTAATTCAGATTGATATTATTTTATATAGTACACAAAAGCATTTGATATTCAGTATTCAGACCATTTCACTCTTTACTAAGGCTAGCTCCTCCATGAAGACCAAACCAAACCTTCTGTATGGACACGCAAGAGACTCAAGAACAGAAATATCCTTCAGTCAGACCAAAATAACTTTATCTTATGGAACTATCTTCTCTGTTTTCCGTATTTTACTCGTCTGGGCAACTGCAAAATTGAATGGTGGAACCTTAAGCGAAATCTTTGAAAATTTGACTTTTATTAGTCTGCTGAGACTTGATGTGGATCAAATAGAGCCATGGACTTAGATACATTCATTGTAGTATTCGAACCATAAAATAGAATACATTCATCAGTTTAAGGAAAATTAACAAAATATGCAAAAGCTATGAGCCAGTTGATTCAAATTGTAACTTCAGGAGTTTTCTTTCCTAAATAAGTCAACCCCAATCAGAGTACTTGACTAAAATCAAATTGGTATTGAACTAAACTTATCGATGAACAACAGGAAAAAAACTGATAACTAGATTGGCTTACACTTGATGAGAAGACCCTTTCATGGATTTTGTTCCAAGACCCCTTTGGCAATAAACATTTCCCTCATAAGATCCATCAGTGAATTTCAGCAAAAGCATGAATATGCCAAGTGGTTCTTCTTTGATATGTAAGGAGAGATGTAATCAGTAGAAAGACCAGATGTTCCTGAGATCTCGGCTGGCACGAGAACTTGAGGCTTGCCTAAAGCTATCCTTTTTCCAACTGTATTGGCATAAAACAGACCAGGAATGGCAGGCACAAATACATCACTCCTTGAACTCATGTAGAAGTCTATAACATTTTCGTATTCAGAATTTTCTAATTCAAGATACTTTGCTTTCTTATCTGAGGGCATTATCGCCTCCTGCCATTTTTCAGGAAAAACGTTGAGATTAGCAAATGAGTGAAAACTTCAAAATCTAAAGAATGGAGAATTTTACACACCTTAGTAAACGTTTTCGGGAATATGTCCTTCAGAATATTGAGGCTGCTCTCCCATCTTGGCTGAGTCAGATATATAGTTGTATCGCTGCCAAATCCAAGTTTCCTCAAGAATAATGCAATCTCTTGTGCGTTGTAACATGTTTTGGATCCCACTGCACCTGTTTCATGGCAATTTTTCTTTTCAAGTATCTCAACCCTCAAGTCTATGGCTATGAAACGACCATTCTTGCTATGTGTCTTCAGACGCTGAATCATCGAGTCAACCAATTCATTCACACCAGATTGCAATTCCAAGGAACCAAACATTGCCAAACAAGAGACAGGGTCGGTTTCAGCACCATGCAAAGATTTCCTTAAATTCACGGAAGGGAAATAGGTTGTAACTCTTATGTTCCCTTTTGATTTGAAGATGGGATCAATGTGTTCCTTGATGTAATCTTCTGCAACTCTGGTAGGAACCTTAACAATGGCGATATCTCTTAGAGATACGTGGCTTGGCAATTTTTTTACAACTTTGACGACACTTTCCAAGCTTTTAAAGAGCTTATCCACATCATAGATATCTTCAAAGTTCCTGATCAAGCATTTGGTATTTTTTCATAAACCTTAGAGAAACAGACAATTCGGTGAATCCAAAGTGTTTATGAAATTTTAAAAACTACTAACATTTCATCACCAGGTTTGCTTCCTCTTATGTCGGGAAGCACAAGAGTTGCTCCTAGATGCTTAGCCACCATCACAGCATCAGTAATCTAAACAAGATGATAAAGTTTATCAACAAAAAACATCAGAGGAAAGAAGAAAAGATATCTAAAGAGAAAACAAATTGAGTTCACAGATTCGAAACTTCATAGGTGATATAAAGGATACCTGAGATAAATGGTATTCAGGACCATTCGTTAAGGAGAATGTAACGTAACCTTTGGGCGACACTGCTACATCTGCAACACAAGACACATTAGCACACACCAAACCAAACACTGCAGAGAAGATCAAAATTAAACTAATCTGAGCATATAAACTCAAGAAATATACCAGATGGAGATGTTGACCAACACGGTTTAAGATCATAGCTATCCTCCATCCAAAGACCTTTACTATTGCCCTCAGCTGTTTTGACAAGTCCATCTTCAACTGCTAATTTTGATCCATGGAATTCGATATCATGTGCATCTACTTGAACCTTTTCCTGTAAAACCACAAAAACAAGATATAAAAAGAGCTTACGAGGAGCATTTGGAGATTTAGCTTCCAATAGAAACAAAAAGCTCGAAGCTTTCACAATCAATTTAGACATAGTTTTCTCCAAAGTCTGAGTCTTTATGATCAATGCAAAATCCATAGTCGATCCAAAATAATAAAATTGTGTTTCTGAAGAAAACACGAACCCTAGCTAATCTAGATCTGCTTCTCAAATAAGAAATCACCAGAGAAAAGAAAAAACGATCAGAACCCCACTTTAATTTTAGCTCAGTCACTATCGAATGTACGTGGGTTAATGATATACCTGAGCAGCATCAAAGTAATCTCTATGAAGCATTTGTCCGAGCATCACAAACATGGTAATGGTGAGAATTCCAGCCACCACTTGCCTCAAATCCACACCCATTTCCTTATTTCTTCTTCTTACACTCTTCTCCTTCTCTCTCTCACAGTGTCTCTACAAATGGGTTTTAAAAGGTTTCACGGAAATTGAGGAGAGAATGACGAATTGAGGGAAACAAGGGAAGAAAAAAGACAAGATTTTTAGAAATCTGAGTCCTTTTTGATGATTTTGTCAAAAGACATTTCCTTTTTGCATTATAACTTTTGGGTGTTATTGTCAGTAGGTTCAAGTCTCTTTGCCTTATTACGATCTATCTACAAAAACCTCTCAAAACACAGCCACCGACACTCTCGCCGTGAAATCCGGTATATAACTAAACCGGTCAACTTTAATTAACCGCATATGCACTGATTTCATTGTCAGTTAACCGGATTTGTACCGTATATAATCTGTATTTATCTGTATTTATGTCTAATTGTAACTGACCCATTTATTAAAAGAAAATTATGTAAATTTCGCAATGTTTGTATGTGCACAAATTAATTAATTATTACAATAATGATTTATTGGATTTTACTAATGAAACTTGACAAGTGACTTGCCTGTTGCCACGACTAATTAGTGTACTTGACAAGTGGAGTACAATTTTTATTTTTTCAACTGCAGATTATATTGGACCACAATTGGCCGGTCCAATAACCAAATTTCTACGTAATATAAACAGAAAAACTCGATTCCGAGTTATGCAAATGCGCTGTCTTAAGTGAATTTACTGCATGCCACTAGCATAAATGCCATTTGCGACAAGTGGAGTACAATTAAGTTTAATTTTCGTGGAATCAAGATTTATTTAGGACATATTCATATTTTAGTGTGATTAATTTGGCAAATTGTGGAGAGAAGTGTCAAACGAATATACCAAAGAAATTTATTAATATTTATTTGCCCAATGAATGACAAACAATAAAAAATATTTATCGTAAATGCTTTTATGATAAATCTACATAAAATAAATATATTTGCACGTTTAGAAATCGAGTTTTACCATCTATCATAGTCTAATATTAAAAAAAAATAACTATCATATTCTATTTTGACATAAACAACTAGATCAATAAAATTAGATCCAAATCCTATAAAATATAAACAATATAACAATATATGTGGGCTAAGTCTTTGAAAATGGTTTTTTAAACAAATGAAACAGTGTTTAAACGATCATCTTAAATATCGTTTAAAAACTATTATTTCATCTACTGATTTCAAACAGAAACTAATTATATGCTACCAATCAAAATCGAAGTCACAAAATGGTGAGTGTAAAAGTAGAATAAGTTTGTTTTCTCTCACATATAGTGACTTAATTTAATACTTCATAATGATTAATTTTGTAATACAATCACAAAAAAATCAAATTTAAATATGTACAAGTACAACCTTAAGATGTGTTCGAGTGTTAACTTTTTTAATCTCAATTTTTCTGTACTGTTACCATTCTTATTTCCCAAATTGGCCATTATTACACTACTTATAATCATGTCTCATGCACTATAAAGACAAATTTAACATGAACACTTTTCATAATCTATCATTTTCTCTTTGATGTTACATTATTTTAACAATAGACAAGTACTTTGAAGTAGTTTAGGTCATTAGGTGGTAAGTGTTTATATATTTGGTATATGTTTTATTTTTAAAAAAAATCAAAGCAAGAATTGGTGCACCTAATCTTTATTTTTATTTTCAATCACAAATCCTTACAAAAACATTGTCGTAATAGCAGGCCCGTGGATCCTCTTATTCAAATGGGACATTTGTCCTAGGCCTAATATTTTTAAAAAACTAAGGCCACATTTTTACTAATGTTTTTACAGCTATTAATTTTACCTTAAATTGCTGAGGATAGCATAGTGCTGTAGTAATTTTACAAATTCTCAAGGCACCAGGGATCAAACCTCATACCTGTAGTAGTAGGAGGAGATTTAAAAGCCACTAGGCTAGTTGACAAAAAAAATTATCTTAAATTCTTTACAACTATAAATGTTAGGTTTGGGATTAAAATCTGAACTGATTTGTCCGATCCGATCCAAACTGAAATTTGGACAAATCGGTTCAGATATTTATTTGAAGATAAGTGATTTATTGAAGAATTTGGATAGTGATTCGGGTCGAGTAATTTGGGTACACATATTTACATAATATTTAAATTCAACCGAAACTTACTGAAGTAGAAGTAAATTCGGATCGGTTAGGATCAGATTTTTTCTGGAAATTTTGGATTTTTAAGAAATCCATTTTTCAGATTTTTTAACTTCTTGTTCATGTTAATTTGGCACTATTAGATACTACTCGAACTACCCGATATCTGAATCGATCCGAATTTTATTACATTTCGGTTAATTTTGATACAACTTCAAAATTTGCTAAATACCCAAATTTCGAATAAACCGATCCGACCCGAACTATACTAATCGAATTCGCAAGCCTAATAAATATATTAAATGGTTATATTTTAGGGTACAAAATATTTTAGATTTTTTTAATATAAAAATATATATTGTTCAAAAATCTAGTTATTTCAAATAATACATAACATATCCCATAATAAATCATCTATTATATACAATAAATATAAAATTATGTTCCCATAAATATTTTTCTTAAATGCTGCCCTAGGCCTCCATCTATACCTTCACACGGTTCTGCGTAATTAGTTGACATAATTAGTATAGTAGCAACAAAAGAAGTGTTGGAGACGAACAAAACTACTATTGCTTTGGTTGTCGTTGCAACTGTTCAAGACTGATGGACTGTTTTTGACATGTTTGGGAGATACACAGTAACAATTTAAAGATGAAATG